>VDFB02174832.1:151507-227061 GCA_007258455.2 Sequoia sempervirens | reverse complement strand
AGTTATATAATTAGTACTCAGTTATAGTATTTACGATATCTATGATCTCTATTTTTCCCTGACGGCACCTCATTAGAGTCCATCAAATTCTGCAAGAGAAAATAAATAATCTGCGAAGTTGGTTACTATGATATGTTGCAATTCATTGTCAATATGGAATGGGTTTAAGTGAGGATATAGCAATAGCCATGATACCAGAAGGGGGGTTTAAAAACATAAGAAACTGTTGTTCTTGTGTGATGTGTCAGAGTCTGATATCATAGGGTTTCCTTTCAAATGGTGACAGCACAGTGAATTGCCAGTAATCGATGTATAAAGCAGAAATAGCATGAATTGGAAGGATATCAGTTCAGTATAGCCTATGAAATTATACCTTAGAAATCTTATATATTAAACACTACCTTCTACATATGGTTTTCTTATCACCCAAGCAAAAATAGCATTCAGAACTATTGAATATACTTGAAAAAATGACCAAACTCTGATATATAACAAAGATAAGCAAGTGATGGAAAAACACACTCATTCCTATCTGTTCAAGAATCCACCCACAAGCAGTATATAATATCATTCGTCCTCCAATGGTACCCTAGTGAATAATTCTAATCAGAGTTTCTAAAATTCTGTTGCCATACTCCGTAGATGACCTAGACATGTCTATGAGGATATGCTCAGAGCACGCTGTTATAGTTACTCAGTTATAATATTTACCATATCTATAGCCGATCCGAAGACATCTCTTAAGTTGGTCTCTTTTTGGTTTCAAGTTTCCCCTGCCTGTCCCCAAATTATTGTTCATTGCCTAAGGCTACCCTCTAAAAAAGAGATACTCTGTCTTGGTGGCAAAATATAAAATCTCATCTATTACTTAGAATTCAAGCCTTGTTTTTCCCATGTTTGCATTGGTCTAATCTGGCGGCATCTCATTAAAAAATAATGGGTAAACTTGCAGTCCTAAACCTCTACTTTCTTCCTATTATGTTGTGCTTTCTGCATCCATCTAAGGGATGACAGTAACCTAAAGTTTGACTGACCTAAAGGGAATAATACACTGCTCCAGGAGACTTGAACCTTATTTACAGGGGAGTAAAAATATACTACAGTAAACAATTCACTATAAAGACTATTTAGATATCCAAAACAAGAAAGAACACAAACATATATAATCACTAAATTCAACAAAATAAAAAGCCTGAATTATTTGGACATACCTTAGCAATCAGATTTGCAGCTCACTGTCAAGAAACTGAGCTCCTTCAACCTCTCTTGAAGGAATATAATCTCTGCAAATCAACAGGTACTACACTTGTTGGAATCTTTATTTAGGACTGCAGATCAAAGTAAGAAAAAAGTCAGTAAAACATTAACAAAATAAAAAAACTAGAAGCTACAACCATATACAGGCTCAATTGCAATCATCAAAAAATAGCAAAGAAAGCTAAGCTAACACAGACCAAATGCAGGAATATAATCTCACTGTTAAGAAACATCAGAATAAGATATAATGCATTAATAATTGTAGCCATGAAACATCGGAATAAGATATAATGCATCAATAATTGTACAG
This sequence comes from Sequoia sempervirens, assembly GCA_007258455.2. NCBI lineage: Eukaryota > Viridiplantae > Streptophyta > Pinopsida > Cupressales > Cupressaceae > Sequoia > Sequoia sempervirens. The sequence continues at coordinate 225,494 of VDFB02174832.1, read as the reverse complement.
GTCATAAATTCTATTACAAAACAACTAATAATTATTGAGACACTAATGAAATGATTTGAGAAAAGGTATTGGAATAATTATTGAGACACTAATAAAATGATTTGAGAAAAGGTTCCCTAGTTCTCATTCCATAAGAATTAACCCTAACCAGAAATTGAGCAAAAAGAATGATGATGATGAAACATTTAACCTACCTCTTCCAATGCATCTTTGGAGGGCAATTGAATGTAACTCTATCCTTAATCATGACAAGGATGCCCACTGTGTACAGATTTCTATTGTATATGTCCTTATATTGGTTTTATTTTCATGAATGCAGAATGTGATTCCAATTCTCTAAAGCGGATTATGTTACCGCAAGGAGCCAATATTTATATTAGAATTCTCTAAAGCGGCTTATGTGCCCAGACAATCAAGCCAGTTGATATGTATGAATTTTCTCCAAAGGAAACAAATCCAAGCCGAAATTTAGGATCCTAAAACACTTGACCAAATTCAGTCTCCCATTAAGAAAATGATATGAAAATATTATTAAGAAACCCAGAGCTACAACTGCCAGTTCCTGTAACCCTAAAGAACCTGCTCATTATCTCATCCTAATACCCAAAGGACCAGAATTCATTATGCCCAAAATATTACGAAACAATTGGAACTGAACTACTTGATTAATTTGGTTAGTTCTTACTGTACCTTAATTTCTTGATTCTGGGCTTCTTCTCTCGGGCGTTCTTGGCAGTGATGTCTGCGTCTTGCACCACATGAAACTTGCCCTCGGGCGTTCTTGGCATTCTCAGTTCTTTTTCTCTCTGCGTCTACAGAAAAAATGGGTACCGACCCCTTAAAGACCCAGATTGCAGACATCCAGGATTGGAGACCTGCTTTGATTTCTCAAAGTTGCTCTGCCCACCTGAAATACAGATAAACCATTTTGTCTAGTTCGCATTTAGTTCGCTTTTTTGCCATATATCCGTTGAAAGAGCGGCCTATGAAATAATGGATTGTTTTTTCTTCCTTTGGAGCGACCCCTAAAAAATCATTTCGCTATTGACTAAATATTTAATGGATTTATGTTCATTTTCAGATAGATTAAATATATGATGTGTTTATGATAAAGGTATACAAAATATATAATAAATTACAATAAATTAAAGATTTGTGAGAGTTTCTTATATACCCTATCAAATAATTGATTGTAAATTGATTGTCTTTTATTTCTAATAGTTTTATTATTATTTTATGATTTTATTTCTCTATATAAAGTGAAAAATAAACTCAAATATATTTCTACTAATTCATTTTTTGAAGCAATTTACAAATTAGAAATTGTCCCCTTCACTTTAGTTCTCTATTTTTGGAAAGGTCACCACATACTCAAAGTTATAAAAGATAATTTTTACATTCCCCACTTGTCCTCTTTGAGTGAAGAGGATAAAGATTGCCTTTATTAAGTTTCCTGTGATGATTTGTGATTTTTGGGCGTTTTGCTTTGTTGAAGCCTGAATTCAATTGTTGGAGGTCAATTTTGTTGCATCTGGAGGCGTTGGAAAAAGAAAGAAGGCACATTTTTTTTAGGGACGTTTTTTCTCTGCTGGAGTTGATTTCATTTGCAGCTGTGACTTTTTTGCTATGAGTGTGGATTTTTGTTTGGAGAGGTTGGTTGATTAAGAGGAAGAGGAAACGATTTTGCTATCCTCATTTTTTTTTTTTGTGGAAGAGGCTACGATTTGTATTCATTCTTGTTGCAGTTCAAAGTTGTCCTTCACGAGCATTTCACTCGGTTGTCTCATTCTTGGTGGTGTGGAACCACTCCTTGGTTCAGGCTTGGGCATTGCAGAACTACTCATTAGTTCTGGTCTAGTGCAAAACCACTCCTTGGTTTTGGCTTTGGTGAGCGGTAGAACCACTCCTTAATTATGACTTGCTATGGTGTGATTCATCTTCTAGAGGGCTTGATTTTGTGGTAAAAGGTCACATTTTCTTCATAGGAGAAGACCGCAAGCATTCTTTTTGACATTGATTTGGATGTGCAGAGGCCCACTTGCTTGCTAGGAGCTGCGTTTTTCATTCACAAAGCCAATTTTTTTGTTGTGAAGGTACAATGTTTTGCTCTTTGGAGGCTGTGGGTGCAACTTTGAAGGCAAATTGGCGAATTGATGGTGAAAAGATGTTGAAAGTATCACAAGTTTGAAGCTACGAAGACTTTTCCACGAGGCCACATTTTTTGAAAGGTTCAACAACAATTTTTTCTGTGGAAGAATTTCAAAAGATTTGTGCACATAAGAGGTTGCAACTTTTGAGAAGGAGCTACAGGGAGGAATTTCCTGTTTGGAGGTCATTTCTTTTTTTGGAGGCTGTGAAAATCTCATTTAGGGTTTCCTTCACTTTCACAATCGTGAAAAAGTTCACTGCTTTTTTTACTTGGCTGCAACCTTTTGTCCCACATTGGTGAGATAGTTGAAAAACAAGTATGTCTATATTTTGGTGCCTTCAACGCAGTTTGACCTAAGGCTCATAGAGGTTTTCTTGGATTGTAGAGAGGATTTGGCTTGCTTGATAGAGTTTGTTTGGTTTTAGCATGGAGATCAAGCAATGGGCTATATCAAATTTTGCTACAAATCAGGTTTAATTCTTTTTGGAAGTTTTTATACTTGTGAAAGCACTATATTCTTTTTGGAAGTTTTTATACTTGTGAAAGTACTATATTTGAAAATTTGAAGAATTTTTAAGTTATAATAGTTTCTTTGGAGAAAGGAAACTTTAGGCAACATATATATAGTCGTTGACTTCTATTTGAATTTCAAAAGGGTCACGACCTCATATATACTTGAAGTGTTGCTTTCAAAGAAAGGTTCTGAGTCAAGATGTGTCAACTTGAAGCACAAGAGTGATTCAACTGGAGTCAGACACAACTCTTTTTATTGGTAATAGGCGATCTTGTGAAGAAGTCTCCTCATATCAGAGGCATCGAAACCAACATTCTATGTTGGTCTGTTTGTGGGGCAACGATTTTGTTTCTAGAAGGAATCATTATCCAGGGTGGATTTTTGCTGCAAGTTGAGTTCAAGACAAAGGTCATAGTCTGCCAGGTCCAGGTCTGCATTTAGTCAAATTATAGAATGCATTGTCATTATTGAATTTGTAAATCATCCCTTTTAGTAAGCCTGTTGTAAGTGTTTGTCATGATTTGTAATTGATTCATATTTAGCAACATCATTTAAAGAGGTAGTTTACATTTTGCATATGTTGGAGAGTCATCAATAGTGGAAGCTTTTCATACTTGCATCAAAGATCAAAGGATTTGCATTTAAAATTGATTAAAGCATTGTAAGCATTCATATGTTATTCTGTAATTAATAAAGTGGGTTGAAGGCTGCATGATAACCATTTGACAAAAATTCTTGTAGCTACAAATGTGGAGTTCGAGTTTGCATTTGAATTATTTGATGGAATGGCTTTCTATTGTAACTAATTATTTGCATACATTCTTAGTCAAATTAGAAGTTGTAAAATTTGAAAATCACTTGCATTGCATCTCTTCATCAGTTCAGTCAATTACATTATTTCCTTTGAGTCATTTAAGCTCTTATGCTCAAAAACACAACAAGAAAAACTACAAGCAGTAGTTATACAATTGCAAGACAACGTGTTTAAAGAAATTCATGTGAGACAAAAATTAGAAAAATTAGAGCAAATTCAGCAAGGGCTCTTACACAGACACATGTACTAGGTATACAATTTGGAAAGGATTTAGGGCTAGAGTCTATGGAGTTATTTTTTAGCATATCAATGATGAGGACCTTTTGGATTCACTTTGTCATTTTGAGAGCCCTTATGCTCTTTGGACTTACCTTTGAGAATCATATGGATCTATCCTGATACTCCGCCATCTCTCGATGACCCTCCTTCCAATACTAGTGTGTCTCTTTTTTCTTCAGAGAAGATAAACCATGCTTGTGATCCTTTGGAGGTTGTTGAGACTTCAAATGAGGTTGTGGTTGCTTCAGAGGTTCCTGATTCATTTTCAAAGATAGTTGATTCATCTTCATTGAGTACTTCCATCATTCCTGAGCAACAAGATTATCATTGCATTCCTAATTGGGATTCTTATTTATTGGTCATTGGTTCATTGTTCGTAGAATCTCACATTCCTGACTTGGAAGATACATTTGAGGGTATATCCCTTCTCTTTGATGATAATTATTACACAACTATTGTCAAACCATCTCTATCTTTGGAGAGTGTTCAGCGTCAGTTTCTAGTAGTACCTTATTTGTCACCTTCTATTGTGATTGGCATGTTCCTGATTGGTTCATGGCATAATCTTCGAAGGTCTTGATGACACATGAGAAAATTTTGGAGATATTTTCATCCTACATTTGGATTGCACTTGCTAATTCCTATCCAAAATGGGAAGCATACCTGCATTTGTACTTGGTTTTGTTTCTTCCAAAAGGGAGACAAGTTGTTTTTCAACATTGGATCATGTTTTGTCTTCAAGAACTTACCATTTTTGCAGACGATTACATATTATGGGGGGCCATATAGTCTCTCTATTTCCCTCTTATGAGGGGTCCATTGATTGTATATACATGATGTATGTAGTCCTTGGGGGGTGTGATTGAGTCCTCCATCCATGCATCATTTTTGTTTTGTTTTCTCTCTTTTAGAGAGGGGATTTTTCCCACAGGGTTTTTCTCCTTTTCTCCAGTTGTGAGAGATTTCTTTTTGTAGTTGTAAATGGGTACCTAACATGGTTGTGTAGCTGGGACACATATTGCATCTTGATTTTGAATAATAATTCTCCCTAAGTTTGCACTTAAGGGGGGTGTTAGTGTGTTAAGTTTTTTACTTAGGTTAAATTACTTTAATTAGTTTTTCCTATAGGGTAGTTTTGCACCCATATATTTTTTCACGACTTTAAAAGGCTTGTATACTATGTAATTTTGTATCCCATTTATTCACTCTTTCTTGGTGAAATAGCTATGCTTCTCTCATACATTGTGAAGGATTTTTTGTTGCAAATGTTGCTCCTGGGAGAATGGTTTTACCATAACTCACTTTAGATGTCGAATAGTTTGATGGTGGACCTTCGACATCAACACCTCACACTTATCATCGTCAATGAGCTTTCATTCAAGTAACCTTAATTCATTAATGGTGTTGTAAAATAATGTTAGGTAGTTTTGGTAATTGAACAACATTTGTTGTTTCATTTTTAGATGCTAACATCAGATAGTCCTCTTGATGTTCATGCCACAATGGACCATGGTGTTGTTGTAACAGTAGCAAGTTATGATCCTTTGACAGAGGTACACAAAAAATTAGTAAATTTCACATTATATTGTTCTTTTATTGATCTATTATTAAAATATTTAATGATACTTGTATTTAGTTTAATTTCTATCTTGATGCTTGCTACAGGGGCTTGTCACTCTAGATTATGAAACATGCCCCTATTGTGGATGAGCATGTTGATTATTTGTATGTGATAAGTGATTATTTTGTTATATGTCATTCCACAATTCAATTTCTATATATCAATGTCTATACTTTTATTGTATTAGATGGGCATCCAAATTAGTCTAGAGAGGAGGACGAGTGAGTGCACTCAAAAGACACCAACATCACATGCATCTCCATCTAGTCAACATTCAAAGGTAGCTCGTGATCTATTTCCTTCCCCTAGTGGGAAATGACTATGTATTCTAAGGGTTCTTTGTTGTATGGCTATGTGGCATTTTTGAAATGTATATGTTTTGTATTATGGATATGTGACATTTTATGTTCATACAATTTTTTTGCAAGCCTGTATGACTTTATTAGATATACTATTTAGTGTAGGAAAATGTATCCCTTTATATTTCCACACTTTGTTTGGGCCCTCCTAGTTAAATCGACTTAATGCTGCCTTAATTAAGTGTTGTTAAATGTATTTATTTACACTTCACACTTATTTAGGGCTCCCTTAAATAATTGAGCTTAATTATGCCTTAATAAGCCCTTTTATGCATTTACAAGCCTAATTAATTACAATTTCCAAAGGGGAAACCCGACAAAAATTAATGCCTAAACATTACACTTTACATTGGAGAATGTGAGTTCCAAGTTTAGGGACCTGAGACCCGTTCGCCGATGGGTGAATGGGTCCTCCCTAAGCCTTAGGAACCCTTTTTTAATTATGTTTTTGGTGGGACCTTAAGTTTCTAAATTCAAATTTTGAATTTCGGCTTGTAATGTTTAATTTCAAGGAATTAAGGTTACATGCCTATAAATAAGAGGTTATTTTCACTAATTCCATCCTAAGCAATCCTAGAAAATCTTATGAGCAAGTTTATGATCAAGATCATTTCAAGAGAATTCAAGAGTGTTATTATCAGAGATTTATTGCAGCTATCAAGATTAATCCATCATGTCAAATTCTTCTTGCATCATGCATGTTGTTTGAGCTAACATTGTGATGTAGGCTTCATGATCAAGTGAAGCATTATTTCAAGCACTTTCAAGTTTGAAGATCCACATCCTTTGAAGTCATTTCATGCAAATTGCAAACCTTCATAATCAAGCTTCTACAAGGGTTTGTTAAGTGGTAACATAGCATTGTTCATTCTCCATTCCCTCCATGCTATTTCATTTCATTACAAGGTTTCATTACCTAAATGGGGTTTGACCAAGGAAAACCCCCATTCACCCATAAGAAAACATTTTTCTCCTTTATGTGTGTGTTTGCAGATTTAGGTTGAAGAAGGCTTGAAGATCTATTAAAAATCAAAATTGAAGAAGTTGTAAAAGTTACAAAAGTTGGCATCTTTTCACGAAAACTCTTCTACAAAATTTATTTTTGACTTTTTGACATTGAAACATGTGTAAACTGGAAGCTATAGATCTGCATTAGAGGCTCTCGAAAGCTGAGTAAAATCCCTGAAGGTTGACCCATTCACCCTAGGACAAATCAGTTCTTGTTCAACCATCTGAAACTACCTTTTGGTGACAAGTGCATACTACTTTATCCTTCTCAGATATGTAGTTTATTAGTTGTTTATGTCTATCATATAGTTTGTCTTCATATGGAAATTTTGAATTTGTATAATTGGATTGATTTGATACATTTTATTTATCTCCCAAAAGTGTTGTTTAGCTCATTTTAGCCTTTTACCCCTATCCCTCAAGTCATAAAGGAAATGAACAGATTCTTACTTTGGGTTGATTAATCACCTAAGGGTAGTTAGTCAAATCATTCTAGGGATCTCATTTCCTAATGAAGTGAAGGTGTTTAGGGTCCTTGTCTTATTTGGTGAACCTATTCCATCCTTAAAGGGGATCCCTATAATCTCCCTTGCACCATAATTTCATATTGCATAGATGGATTGACATATAATGTTGTATCGCCTTATGGATTTTTGGTTAATGCATTTTTTTTACCACTTTTATTAGGATGAGGATCTAGATAAATTTATGTGTGCATGTATGTGTGAAAGTTTTATGATACAAAGCACTACAAAGTTTTGTTATAGAATTAAAAATAGTATATATATTTTATTTATTTGCTCAACCTTAAATGGCATACTCTTTAGGAAGTTGTATGGCTATTATTTTATAATGTCATCTATTTATATATTGCTCTTTATTTTCTTTTATTTGCTAATGTTACATGTATGTATATATTGCATGCCATGAAGGATGTTGGTTATTTAATAGTTGAACTATTTTTATGTGTATCATCTCATGATTGTTGGACAATGCTATTGATGCACACAATGTGTTGGTGGATGAATTGACAAATGTAAGTCTCGAGGGTGTCACTTGGGTTATCATGATAATACATTGTTTTTTTTTAAGAACAATACTTGAAACAATGCAATGATATGTGATGCTAATTCATCTTTGTAGTTTATGTTGGAGGTATGTTTGACCTTTCCAAAGCCATGTTAGAAACTACAAAAGGTTGAAAAAAGTATAGTTATTTCCAAGTCATGTCTTGTATATAGTAATTTGCATGGTTAGTATTGGGGTATTTCACATTTGTTGGAGATAGATTGATGATCTTATCACAATTGTGAGCATTGGGGAGTTGCTTTGGTGTACAATAGACAATAACTTTACCATAAAAATTGCAAGCCATGAGAATGGTCTTGGAATTACTATAAAAATAAATATTAGTTGATCCTCTTAGATCAATTACCTCTCCTTGTAAATCAATAGTGTCTTGCATTATCTACAAAGTAGGTGCAAAATCCTTGATCTATAGTTGTTACTTAGTGAACCATTTGGCTTGTTTTGGGAGCTAGCTCACTTCAACTAGACTCTACATAGGCATAGAATAATTTTATGTAAAGATGGCTTCCAAAATCTAATCTATTTTTTCCATTACAAATTGTGTGTCAACTAATAGTGAATTGTCAAAATCTAATTATGTATAGTTGTATGACATAATCTTCTTTAGAGCTAGCAAACATGTTGAGCATGAAATCATTTTATGAGTCTAGTATCTCTTATTACCCACTAACACAACTATATTGTGAGGATTGAAACTATATATACACTTCTGACTATGCATGTATTAATGTCCAAGGAGTAAATTATAGAATTCCATTAGCACTACATCACAAAATTACTATTTCTAAATAGGAAAAAAAGAGCATATGAAAAGCAACGGTGAATGTAAAATATGTACCTTGGGTATTGTAGGAGCTAAACCATCTCAATATGTACTACTATAGATGAAGCATGGCTGGAAAATTTGGTCACTTAGTGGTTGCTAAAGAAGTGAGGTTCTTCATGCTACTACCATTGATCATAAATTCTAGTCTACCCTTGCACCCACATCTATGTTCATGGAATAATCACCTTGGTTCAACTTTTGGCATGGTTGTTTGTGTGGTTTTGACTAGAATGCTAGGATTTTTGTCAATGATTCCTTTTCATGGCTTGATATCATCATTCTCTACTTTGTGTTGTTATCTCTCAGAAACGTACCCTTGCTAAGTTGCAAAACTTAGCTTTCTAGAGGAACATGGAAACACTCCTAAGGTTGTGGGTGACCTTGAAATTTGGAGTGAATCTTTGGATGAGGCCAACTTCCTTGTTGATTATCACCTAAACTACTGATTTTCGAGGAAAAGGGAGAAGGATAACTTAAAAAGACTAAAATGAAAACTAAAGTGATACACTAGACTAAAAGGAATAATGAAAACTCAAAATTTGCACACTTGGCTCCCTCTGACAGAAATATAAGTTGCACAAACTTGTTACAGTAGAATTTTGCATAAGTATTTCACTAAAAGGTCAAAGAACAAACAACTTGCAAAGGGAGGAGAAAAATTCATAATTAACAAGCTAAAAGCACTTAACAAACACAATCAATAACCTGCACTATCTTACTATTTGCAGCAAAAGCATTAGCATATGAGACAAAGACCACAAGGAAGAAAAAACTTCACAAGTTAGCTCGATCAATCATTATCATACACAAATACTGCAAGAACAAGATGACAATGACTTCATTACCAGAAATAAGCAAGGTTTCCTTTGAATTCCATATCCAAAATGAGTTACAAAACTACAAAAATCTATGAAAGGACTACAAGAGTCACTATCTCCAAAAGTTGTATGAATAAAACTCCTCAAAAAAGAGTCCCAAGTGACACTATAACCATCAACTCCAAGTAGCTCCACCAAAAAAGCTCTAGAAGCAGTTGGGGTCGGATGCAACAATAAGCCCCAAATTTAACATGTAAATCTATCTCCAAAAGTGATCAATAAGGTTGAAATGGTCAATCTTGACCAAGTCCTCCATAAAGGAAAGCTAAAATCACTCTAAGATGCTCTCCCAAGTCATTAAAAAGGAGAAACAGTTCCTATATCCTTGCCTCATGTTTGTAAACTGATTCTTAACTCTCCTATATGCTTGCAACTCAATAAACCCAACTAAATCCCCTATATGCTTGTAGATTCGCCACAATTCCCTTTTGTTCACTAAATAACATAATCAAAATGATTTATAAAACATTATTTTAACTATATTTTACTATATAATCCTATGACTTGACCATATGAGTCAATGCAAAAGTCATAAGTGCTAAAGGCTTTCACAAAGGAAGCATATACAAAGGGATATGAGAATACATTAAGCACGGGTATTAGTTCATAATGTAAATGTTAAAATAAAAGGTAAAAATACCTTTTACTTGTCAGCTTTTCCCATTAGGGTTATGAAACCATAGAAACAAAAGATAGCCAAACATTTCAAAATGCATATCATTTTGACACTCGAGCTTCTAGAAACTTGGAATGTTTACCATAGGGTTTCACCTGGGGCTCTGTTCAAGTTTTGATGGCAGACTCTGTACAAACAGTGGCAGTTTCCAATAGATTTCTTGACAAAATCATCATGAGAAAGCCTACGGTAAACTTTTTGTAAGCATATTCTATATTTTCTTGTTTGTTTTCTATGGATAAAATTTGCAAAATATGAGGATATTTGATTTTCTGCTTATTCCTTCTTGTAATAAGCATTTTATTCAACATCATCTCTATATTTACTTGGCATTATGAGTAGGAACCTTGAGTTACTTTGTATACTACTTTTCCTATTTGCAAATATAGAGGGAAATCCATTCCTATGGCTATGGCCATATATGTTGCAGGTACCCAAAAACTCATGCCATCTTTTTTGTTTTCATGCACTCTTTTGGTATACAAGGCTTTGTATCTGTAGATGATAATTGGCTCGTCCCCTTACAGTTTTCTACTCTTCAATGATTGTGATTTTACTGCATTTTGATGTGTTGAGACTCAAGGGTTTGGAAACAAAACCCTAGAGCCCGAAGTTTTGAATTTCTTGTAATTTTTTTATTTCATGAAAAGCTCAGTTTCAATACTCCTTGATATTTTTTTCTATTTTGTGTGCACTTATATGCATCTCTCCTTTTCACTTACAACAAAAGCTTTTTAAAAATATTTTCAAAATGAGAGCCACAGGCCATGGCTTTCCAATGCTCTGAGATCTCTTCATTTTTTTACAAACTCAAAAGTTTAATTTCTTTTGCATTTTTTGGAGCAAAATAGTAACAAAACCCCAAACATGGCTTAACACAGACAGATTAATGGCTTACTTTTTTTTGTAGCATCCTCTCCATGTCGAGGGCTTTATTTCATGCAATCTAGGTTTTCAATGTATAGAAAACAATAAAAATGTTTGTTCCTTGCATTTTTGCACATAGATATCTTCATTTATTTCCTTGGGATATAATATAATTGCAGCCAACACTGTCATAATCACCGTTTATAATAAGATAGCAAGATTATAGCATGAAAGAGATTCCATGAGAGGACTCAGTTTGAGCACATAACTTAGTTGATTTTGATCTTTTACTATTTAGTTAAGCTTCATTTAACTTGAAAATATTTTGTCTTCTTGATTGCCACTATCACTTGCTATCACACATTATCCATCTTGGACTGTCACTACCATGTATTAAAGGTTGTCCCTTAATGTTAACTGTCCTTTCAATGATAGTCCTCTTATACACTGTCTTATGCCATGTGATTGTATTTGGTGGTACCATTGTTCAATTTTTATAACATTGTGATTCCCTTGAGCATCAGTTTGTCATTTACACCAATAAACTCATCATCTTCACTGCTATGAATGATGAATTCATTCTCAATAGTATCACTGTAAGGAAAGCAGAGGTGCGGAAACAACTTTCCTAACGTCAAACCACAGTGGAGAATGCAATACAGGGCTATTAATTTTTCCAAATTACAATCCAATTAAAACACACATGAAGGAATAACAAAAATAGAGCAAATACACAAAGACAAATCAAACAACAGATTTACGTGGGAAACCCTTAAGGGAAAAAACCCACCACACCAAGCTAAATCTCTTTGTATTACAGTAATCAATAATTACATACAATCAGGAAATTCAACTCTCTGTTGTTTTACAGTAGCTACAACATTCACTGTTCAAAACTCTGATCAGAAAAGCTCTCATCCCATTCGATAAACTCATCACCATGTTCATAATAGAATTGATCTGCTTTAAACAATCTCTTTCTAATTTTCCAACCATGCATTCTTACCCGCCATTGCCAACCAAAGACAGTTTCCATTCGAGTCCTGATTTTTCCTTGCATGCAATTTTTCTAGCGATACAACTAATGCATAAAATCTACTGTCGTCATGTTTTAAAAATGCTTCCTATGATTGGCCCATGATGCTCCACATAGGATGGTCAGACTGGTCAAGAGCATTCAACTTTGTTGGCATATTGGTGAGACACTCACAGTGTCTCCCCGATGCCACAAAGTTTCTCTATTGGAATCGCTACAGCTTTCACGAGTCGGAAAGATGCTATAATGACTGTAACAGGTTATACCGAAACCAACGATTTCCAATATGATCTTATCGACAAGGATTTCCCTTATCGGTGAGACACATAGTGAATTCACTAGTCTCAGTGAGAAAACAGTCTATCGGCAAGACACTACGTCTTCGCCAAGACCTTTTGTCAAGTTCCTTGTGCTACACCGAAACCTTTGACAAGTCAGCGAGACTTATCATCTTCACCAGGACTTCATACTGAAGCCCTCAGTCACACCGATGACTACCATTCGACAAGACCTATACCAAAAGCATCTCATCATCGGCAAGACATACTGATGTTGCCAAGACCTTATGTCGACATCTTCAAGTTATGCCGGCGTGAGCCATTCGGCATGACTATCACTCTTTGACAAGACTCACATCGAAGCAGAACTTCCATCGAACGTCACACTATCACCAAGACTCGTGCCTATTGCCAAGATGTTTCTCTGAGCGCCTAGAGATAACCCAAAGACTTCTGTTGGCAAGACATGAGACATTCGTTGTGATGTTTCATTGAGCTTCCAAAGCTAGCCCGAAGACATATGTCGGCAAGACTCAAGACTTTTGCCGAGACATCTCCCCGCGACCCGAGAGTTACACCGATGAGATCAACTATCGCCTAGAGTTCTTATGATTGCCAAAAGATCATGCCAAACACAAAGAGTCACAACGATAGTCTCTTCGGCAAGACATGAACCCTGTCATGGCGATATGTACATTTTAGAACTTCAGAACAGTCAGTTGGCTAGACATCCGTGATGTCACACCGACTTTTCCTTCAAGGAGTTTCTTGTCAGTAAGAATTGAGGCACAGATTCCAACAAGCTCCCACTTGACGAAGATCTTACTGACACCTCCAGAGCAACATAGAATTACTAAGATTCATGGGCCAAGAGGCCCATCGAACTGGCACACCAACTGAACTTGTTTGTGCTCACAGGCTTCATCAATGCATCTGCAACATTCTCCAGAGTATCCACTTTCTCCAAAGAGACCTTCCCATCCTCCACCATATCTCGTACAAAATGATACTGTACATCTATATGTTTCGTCCTAGCATGGAAAGTGGGATTCTTTGCTAAACATATAGCACTCTGGCTGTCACAGTAGATAGTAATCTTTTCTACATCAAAGCCAATGTTAGAGCAAAAATTCTTTAACCAGATTGCTTCTTTATAGGCATGTGTGGCTGCCATGTATTCTGCCTCTGTTGTAGATAGAGCGACTACAGCCTGCTGCTTTCTCATCCAACTCACTACACCACCATTCATCGTGAAATTATATCCACTGGTGGATCTTCTACTGTCAATGTCCCCTGCCCAAACATAATCCACATAGCCACGAATACTGAGAGTTCTCTGTGATTCAACCAAGTTACCATGGTAACACAAAGCATAGTCTGAAGTGCCCTTCAGATATCTAAACACTCTCTTCATAGCATCCCAATGTGTTCTTCCTAGATTAGCCATAAAACGACTAAGAACTCCCATTGCTTTAGCAATGTCTGGCCTTGTACAGACCATAGCATATATGAGACTGCCAACTGCACTTGCATAAGGCACACTGGTCATGTCCTCCATCTCAGAAGAAGATTTTGGACAATCCTCAATAGATAGTTTCATTCCTTGTGTAACTGGAACAACTAGTTGCTTGCATTCAGTCATACAAAATCTCTCTAGAACAGTCATGACATATTTACTCTGACTGAGTCAAAGCTTTATGTTCTTTCTGTCCCTGGTTATTTCCATTCCCAGAATGTACCCTCCTGCACCAAGATCTTTCATTTCAAACTTTGCAGACAACTGAGACTTAAGATCAGAAATCATTTGCTTACTATTGCCTATAAACAACATATCATCAACATACAGTGCAATAATAAGAATTTGATCACTTTCAGCTTTGTAATACACATAGTGATCACATTTTGATCTTACAAATCCCAAAGACAAGACAAACGTGTCAAACTTTTGGTACCACATTCTAGGAGACTGTTTTAAACCATACAGAGATTTCTTCAACTTGCAAACCAGCCTTTCCTTACCTTTTACCACAAAGTGCTTTGGTTGGGACATATAAATTTCTTCTTCAAGATCACCATGAAGAAACGTTGTTTTCACATCCATTTGTTCAATCTCTAAATCATATGCTAATGCAAGTGACAAAAGGAATCTAATGGATGTCAGCTTAGCTACAAGAGAAAAAATTTCTCCATAGTCAATTCCCTCAACCTGGGAATACCCTTTTGCAACCAGCCTTGCTTTATATTTTTCTACACTGCCATTCAGACCAATTTTCTTTTTGAATATCCATTTACAGCCTATAGATTTTCTGCCTTTAGGCAATGGAACCAAACTCTAGGTGTCATTATTTTCTAATGATGCCATTTCTTCATTCATGGCTTCCAACCAAGAGTTTGAATCAGACATTTTAAATGCCTCTTTTACAATCCTAGGTTCATCAGTGCTAGAGATTAAAGCATAGGCACAAGTAGACTCCATTAAAGAAAACCCATACCTTTCAGGTTGCTTTCTTTCATGAGTTGACCTCCTCACAGGTTGAGGTTGAGGTGGTTCTTCATCATCTTCAGAATTTTCAGAACTGCTTGAGCTCTCCTCAGTGTCAGGTACATTTTGATTTTTCAATTCCTCCTTATTTGGTGTCTAAGGAATTGCTGCTACATCCTTTTCATTTTCTGATTTCTTCTCTGACTGCAGATCCAATGTAGAAGGTTTCAGCTCACAAAAAAATAACGCTTCTGTTGTGCAAAACCTTCTCAGTATCAAGGTTCCAAAGCTTGTATCCTTTTATTCCAGCGTTGTAGCCAATAAAGATACACTTCACAGCTTTGTTTTCCAACTTGGATCTTTTTTCAATTGGCACATATGCATATGCCTCACAGCCAAAGACACGAATATGTCTCAGAGAGGGCTTCTTTCCAGACCATGCTTCCCAAGGCGTCTTCTCAACAAGAGCAGCGTTAGGAGAACGATTTACTAGGTAACATGTTGTAGAGACTGCTTCAGCCCAGAATTTCTCATCCAAGCCAGCACTGCTCAGCATACTTCGTGCTCTTTCCATTACTATCCTGTTGAACCTTTCAGCAACTCCATTTTGTTGTGGAGTGTAAGGTGTATTCTTGTGTCTTTTGATCCCATGATCTTTACAGTACCTTTCAAAATCATCTAAACAGAACTCACCACCATTGTCAGTCCTTAAACATTTTATTTTTCTGTTAGTCTGATTTTCTACAAGGTTTTTAAATTCCTTAAACTGACTGAACACTTCTGATTTACTTTTCAAAAAATATACAAATGCTCTTCTTGAATAATCATCAATAAACGATAGATAGTATCTTGATTTAGACAAAGAAGGAACATTCACTGGACCAAACACATCAGAATGTATATAATCAAGCAAACTAGAAGTTTTGTGAGGACTGGAATAAAATGAAACACGGTGCTACTTTCCATATATGCAATGTTCACAGAAATCAAATTCAAGGTTACAATCTTCAAGCCCTTCTACCAGGTTTTTATTTTTTAAGGTTTTTAAACCTTTCTCACCAATGTGGCCAAGCCTATGATGCCAAAGCATAGTCTTCTCTGCTGGAAGTTTAACCTCCATGGAGTTTACACCATCAGGAACGTTTTCCTTCTTTTCTTCATGAGCAGCCTTAAGTGACTTTGCAGAGACACTATTGCATTGAATAGCTTGTGCATCCAGTTTGTACAGAGTACCAATTCAAGCACCCCTAGCCAGCACCATAGAGCCTCTAGTCATCTTGCAGCCATTTCCAGAGAACGTGACCTGCACTCCAATATCATTCAACTTACTTACAGAAAGTAGGTTTCGAGCCAAACCTGGTATATGCATTACATCATTGATTCCCTTTACTCTTCCATCAGGGAATTCAATTTTGACTCTTCCACAACCAACAATTTCCAAAGATGAATCACTTGCCAAGTACACCTTTCCACCATTGTATTCTTCATACTTCATGAACCATTCTCTATGAGATGTCATGTGGAAAGATGCTCCAGAATCAATCAGCCAAACATCATCTGATGCCTGTGTAGCCAAAGCTACAATGAAGGCGTCTGCATCACTATGAGAAGAATCATTTCCAGAAGAGTTATTCTTCTTCTTTTTCTCCTCCTTGCAGTCCTTTCGGACATGACCAGGTTGCCCACAGTTCCAACACTTCACCTTTGACTTCTTTATAGGAGACTTTGATCTCCCTTCTAATTTTGATCTAAACTTCTTGTCCTTCTTCTTGTCTTTCTCCTTTGGTCTATCTCTGACAGCCAGAGCCTCCTTTGCCATCTCAGAAGATTTCCTTCTCATTTCTTCTGATAATAGAGAAGCAACAACATCTTGCATCTTGAATGAGGATGTTGTACTCCCAATAGCCATCACTAGACGATCCCACGATTCAGGCAAAGAACATAACAGTAGCATGCAGTGATCTTCTTCTTCTATCTTCACACCAATAGATGCTAACTAAGCAATCAACATGTTGAAAGCATTCAAGTGATCAGCAACACCAACTCCATCCTGCATCTTCAAGTTGTATAGCTTCTTCCTCAAGAATAGCTTGTTCACCAAGGACTTGCCTTGATAAATAGCAGCTAGTCTTGTCCATAGAGAGGCTGTAGTCTTTTCTTCATGCACATTCAGAAGAACAGAGTTAGCTAAACAGAGCCTTATCAGCCCTTTTGATTTTCTATCAGACAGGTCCCAATCCTCTTGCTTCATGCCTTGAGGCATTATTCTAGACACAGTCATCCAAAGATCTCAATCAACTAACATATCTTCCATTTTGAGTTTCCACAACTCAAAATTGCTACCATTGAATTTCTCTATTTCCATCCTACTGGATGTGCTTGCCATCTCAAATTGCAATTAAATTAACAGACCTCTACCAGACTCCCACTGAAAAGGATTTAACACAAAAAACCCAACCCACTCACAAGGACAACACAACTGGCCAGGCTCTGATACCACTTGTAAGGAAAGTAGAGGTGCGGAAACAACTTTTCTAACGTCAAACCATAGGGGAGAATGCAATACAGGGCTATTAATTTTTCCAAATTATAATCCAATTAAAACACACATGAAGGAATAACAGAAATAGAGCAAATACACAAAGACAAATCAAACAACAAATTTACATGGGAAACCCTTACGGGAAAAAATCCACCACACCAAGCTGAATCTCTTTGTATTACAGTAATCAATAATTACATACAATCAGGAAATTCAACTCTCTGTTGTTTTACAGTAGCTACAACATTCACTGTTCAAAACTCTGATCAGAAAAGCTCTCATCCCATTCGATAAAATCATCACCATGTTCATAACAGAATCGATCTACTTTAAACAATCTCTTTTTTATTTTCCAACCGTGCATTCTTACCTGCCATTGCCAACCAAAGACAGTTTCCATTCGAGTCCTAATTTTTCCCTGCATGTAGTTTTTCCAGCGATGCAACTGATGCATAAAATCTACTATCGTCATGTTTTAAAACTACTTCCTGTGATTGGCCCACGATGCTCCACATAGGACGGTCAGACTGGTCAAGAGCATTCAACTTTGTTGGCATATCGGTGAGACACTCACAGTGTCTCCCTGATGCCACAAAGTTTCTCTATTGGCATTGCTATAGCTTCCAAGAGTCGGCAAGATGCTATAACGACTGTAATAGGTTATACCGAAACCAACGATGTCCAATATGATCCTATCGGCAAGGATTTCCCTTATCGGCAAGACACAGCGAATTCACTAGTCTCAGCAAGCAAACAGTCTATTGACAAGACACTACGTCTTCGCCAAGACCTTCTGTCGAGTTCCTTGTGCTACACCGAAACTTTTGACGAGTCGGCGAGACTTATCGTCTTCGCCAGGACTTCATACTGAAGCCCTCAGTCACATCGACGACTACCATTCGGCAAGACCTATACCAAAAGCATCTCATCATTGGCAAGACATTCTGATGTCACCAAGACCTTATGTTGACATCTTCATGTTATGCCAGCGTGAGCCATTCGGCATGACTATCGCTCTTCGACAAGACTCACATTGAAGCAGAACTTCCACCGAACGTCACACTGTCGCCAAGACTCGTGCCTATCGCCAAGACGTTTCTCTGAGCGCCCAGAGATAACCCAAAGACTTTTGTCAGCAAGACATGAGACATTCGTCATGACGTTTCATTGAGCTTCCAAAGCTAGCTCGAAGACATCTGTCGGCAAGACTCAAGACTTTTGCCGAGACATCTCCCCACGACCCGAGAGTTACACTGATGAGATCCACTGTCACCCAGAGTTCTTCCAATCACCAAAAGATGATGCCGAACACAAAGAGTCATAGCGATAGCCTCTTTGGCAAGACATGAACCCTGTCATGGCGATATGTACATTTTAGAACTTCAGAACAGTTAGTCGGCCAGACATTCGTGATGTCACACTGACTTTTCCTTCAAGGAGTTTCTTGTCAGTAAGAATTGAGGCACAAATTCCAACAATCACAATGTTATGAAAGAATTAACAAATTTATCCTATCATAACACAAAATAATGGCACACTGGGCTCAACCCTTGTGGGAGCCACATTTACCCCTTCATGCTGTAATCAGATAAATAATTCAGCAACATACTTTTTCTTGTATCTGCACATGAAGCAAACAAGTTAGAAAAACATATGCAAATTTTGGATGTGTTTGGTGACTTCATTGGCTTTCTTAGACACCTAAAGTATGCATTTCTTATTTAATGCATTTGGAGATTAGTTTATACATGCATAGGTGTATGTTCATGTAAGGTTTATGATCTTTCATTGCTTAGAGCATTGCTCTAACACCATTGCTAATGTCAGATGCAAGAACTAGGAACAATGAGGAATTAGGAGGGACAAGTAGCTCATATCACCAACAAAGCAAGATAACACCGAACCAGTCATTCTCAGGAAATGTCTAGTTACTCTCCTTATATGCACATTTTCTTTCATTTACTTATTCATGTATATGCTTTTCTTAATTTGTATTGAATAAGAAAAATTTAATCTCATGGCTTGTGTGAGACAATGTACAAATTTATATTCAATAAAGATACTTCTTGTTCATAAGACTTGTATAAATCTTTCCTATATTACATGCATCTTTGTAAATGTAGTAATTTGTAAAAATGTAATCTTTTTTGAATTATTTCATTTATGCAATTGAATCTAATATAGGAATGGATGAAATGCACCTTTTTCTTCTTTATTCAAATCAATAAGCTCTACCTTATTGAGCTATAAGTGAAAATCTAGTAACATTTTTGGTGACATCTGCTTTGTGTTTTCCTACTGAACATGAAGAACAATTGCCTAGGCTTGTCCATTGGGCATGGAGTCATTTGGAAAACTCAGAAACATACCTAAAACAACCTTGTACATGGCTATAACTCATTTATAACTCATTGAAATAAATCAAATCACCTTGGAAACTTATTGGAAGGAGACTACCTAACTGTGCTGGAACAACACTTAGGGAATTGAAACTTGCTTCTAAACCTATTCTAACCTACCCTAACTAGCAAGACAAAACTGCTTAAACAAAACCAGTTATAGGATGACTAAAATAGTTACCCCTTCTTCTCAATATTTAGTGATTTTCATGCATGATGGCAACTAAAAGAAGACAATATACTCAGAAATGTTCAACAAGTTGATGCACCAATTCATGAAAAAGATAAACAAATTCTCTTATCTCCCCAAACAGATCATATGTAATGTTATTCAAGGGAGGATAAGTAAGTTGAACATACTCTTGTTTAGCTGCTAGTGCATCTTGGATACCATCTTCCATTGTACCTTCATGTGTGAGTGCAAGATTGATCATTGGTGTTGCATTGGACTCCATACTGGCTAAATATATGATTGGACAACCCCTTGAATGAACAAAGCTTGGACTCTCCTTGGTGATCTCCTATTTTTCAAACAAACAAGGCACCTGATCACCCACTTGTTTTACATACTGTTGTTCCAAATGATCATTCCTTCCTTCAATGGAGGAAGGGAAATTTCCAAACAATGAGGTGACTTCTTCCAACACACTTTCAATTAAAACATCAGCCTTAGGCTCTTTTTATACACCAGAAAGTAGGATGCTCATAATCCTCATTATCACTCAAAGAAAGACATTCCAATTTAGGCTTGTTTTCCTCAACAAAGGAAGGCAAGTGTTCAAACAATGAAGAGGCCCCATCCAACCAACCTTCAATTGGTCTATCAGCTTCCAACTCTTCTGCACAATAGAAAGGAAGCTCCTCCAACCAGCTAGGACCTTGCAAATCAAGTTCATGAAGAGTCTCTTTATTTAAAAGAATGGATTCCTCCTTCTCAAGTTTACATTCCTCTTGTTGTTTTAGCACTTGTTCAAACTTGTGAACTTGTTGTTCTAGTTCATCACGAGTGACAACTTCTGATTCTTTGCCACCCAACTTTGAACAAAATTGTTGAATTATGTCTGTGCACACCTCTTCGTAAAGCTCAACATTAGCCTTTTCAATTAAAACATGCTCGAAGATATCAAAGCTCTCACCTTGGGGAATAGTATCAAGTTCAGTTTTAGGCTCTTCTTCCTGAGTTAAGCCTCCATTGTCTTGCTGATTGTCATCAATAAGTAACCCACCAATGTCTTCTTGCTATTCTGAAACAATTTCACCATCTTGGAGAGCTTTTCTTTTTGTTAATCGATACTCCTTCAAAGCAATTTGCAACAAATATGGAATTCTAGTCTCTCCCATGGTGAATGAACTGTCTTGGTCACACTTTTGCTCTTCTACAACAACTCTTTATTTTTTGAAACTCCCCTCAAGTTGCCTCTTTCAAAACTCCTTCATTAGTTGGTGTTGATAATCTGAGTAAGCTTGAATACTCTGCACCCGAGTAGACAACAACTTCATTTTCCCTTCCTTAGCAACTATCTCTCGTTCAAGACCCTCTTCAAATTGCATCCTCTACGTCTTCAACTTTTGATTATAAAAATAGGCCTGTTCAACCATTTCTTATTGCTGCATAATGATTTTTTTCTGCTTCTTGACATCGACCAACATTCTATTCATGTGTAAGAACACCTTACTAATATC
This sequence comes from Sequoia sempervirens, assembly GCA_007258455.2. Lineage (NCBI taxonomy): Eukaryota > Viridiplantae > Streptophyta > Pinopsida > Cupressales > Cupressaceae > Sequoia > Sequoia sempervirens. Next base: position 203,994 of record VDFB02174832.1, on the reverse strand, counting down.
ATTAATCTTAATATATTCAAGACTTTGGCTTAGATCCCACAACATATGATCTAATTGTTGGATCAAAACCAATACACTCTGATAAGGTGTTCTTGAGGACGGTTATGTGAATAGTCATGTTGATTGGCATCAATAACCTCTTCTTAAGACTGATTTTGATCATTTATTGGCTGATACAAAGATTGAGCAGGAGTGGGAGGGTGGGAAACATGATGAAAATGCTAGTAATCTGCTGTTATAGAGTCATTTGACATAAAAACAGTAGGTTTTTCTATATAATATGGCTCATAAGAGGACATATTTGCATGACTCTCATGGAATGGAGGTGGAAAACCACTAAATTGTTGATAACTAGACATTGTAGAGATAAGACATGAAAAATAACAAGCCTAAACAACAAGCCTTATTAATCACAAATGACTGGACTACTGAAACCAGTTGTTATGAGGTTGGAGTCGCCATGGTGTTGTTCAAACTACCTCCCAAGGCTGATAATACTGAGAAAAACACCAAATTCCTCAATATTTTGAAGTTCTTAATGATGCATGGGTGCACGGAGTCACCATGATATGATAATATTAACCTCTGAAAGGCCTGAAACTTACGGGTTGCATATAAAAAACCAGTAATACACACGTAATTTCCAAACTGTTCATTCGATAGTCCCACCGGGCGTGCCAAAACTAAAACTGTTAAGTTGCAGAACTTAAAGCTTTTTGGAGGAACATGGAAACACTCCTAAGGTTGTGGGTGACCTTGAAATTTGGAGTGAATCTCCAGATGAGGTCGGCTTCCTTGCTGATTATCACCTAAACTACTTATTTTTGAGGAAAAGGGAGAAGGATAACTTAAAAAGACTAAAATGAAAACTAAAATGATACACCAGACTAAAAGGAATAATGAAAACTAAAAATTTACACACTTGGCTCCTTCTGACAAAAATATAGCTTGCACAAACTTGTTACAATAGGATTTTGCATAAGTATTTCACTAAAAGGTCAAAGAACAAACACATTGCAAAGGGAGGAGAAAAATTCACAATTGACAAGCTAAAAGCACTTAACAGACACAATCAACAACCTGCACTATCTTACTATTTGCAGAAAAAAGCATTAGCATATGAGACAAAGACCAAAAGAAAGAGAAAACTTCACAAGTTAGCTCGATCATTATCATAAACAAATACTGCAAGAACAAGATGACAATGACTTCATTACCAAAAATAAGCAAGGTTTCCTTTGAATTCCATATCCAAAATGAGTTACAACTGCAAAAATCTATGAAAGGACTGCAAGAGTCACTGTCTCAAAAAGCTGCATGAATAAAACTCCTCAAAAAAGAGTCCCAAGTGAGACTATAACCATCAACTCCAAGTAACTCCACCAAAAAAGCTCTAGAAGTAGTTGGGGTCAGATGCAACAATAAGCCCCAAATTTAACATGTAAATCTATCTGCAAAAGTGATCAATAAGGTTGAAATGGTCAATCTTGACCAAGTCCTCCATAAAGGCAAGCTAAAATCTCTCCAAGATGCTCTCCCAAGTCATTACAAAGGAGAAACAGTCTCCTGTATCCTTGCCTCATGTTTGTAAACTAATTCTTAACTCTCCTATATGCTTGCAACTCAATAAACCCAACTAAATCCCCTATATGCTTGCATATATGCCACAACTCCCTTTTTTTCACTAAATAACATAATCAAAATGATTTATAAAACATCATTTTAACTATATTTTACAATATAATCCTATGACTCAACCATACGATTCAATGCAAAAGTCATAAGTGCTAAAGGCTTTCACAAAGGAAGCATATACAAAGGGATTTGAGAATACATTACGCACGAGTATTAGTTCATAATGCAAATGTTAAAATAAAAGGTAAAAATACCTTTTACTTGTCGGCTTTTTCCATTAGGGTTATGAAACCATAGAAACAAAAGATAGCCAAACATTTCAAAATGCATATCATTTTGACACTCGAGCCTTCTGGAAACTTAGAATGCCGACCATAGGGTTTCACCTAGGGCTCTGTTGAAGTTTTGATGGTAGAATCTATGCAACAGTGGCAGTTTCCAATAGATTTCTCAGCAAAATCATCACAAGAAAGCCTACGGTAAACTTTCTATAAGCATATTCTATATTTTCTTCTTTGTTTTCTATGGATAAAATCTGCATAAGATGAGGATATTTTATTTTCTGCTTATTCCTTCTTGTAATAAGCATTTTATTCAACATTATCTTTGTATTTACTTGGAATTATGAGTAGGAACCTCAAGTTACTCTGTTTACTACTTTTCCTATTTGCAAATATAGAGGGAAATCCATTCCTATGGCTATAGCCATATATGTTGCAGGTACCCAGAAACTCATGCCATCTTCTGTTGTTTTTGTGCACTCTTTTGGTATACAAGGCTTTGTATTTGTAGATGATAATTGGTTCGGCCCCTTGTAGTTTTCTACTCTTCAATGATTGTGATTTTATCGCATTTCGTTGTGTTGAGCCTCGAGGGTTTGGAAACAAAACCCTAGAGCCCGAAGTTTTGAATTTCTTGTATTTTTTTTTATTTCCTGAAAAGCTTGGTTTCAATACTCCTTGATATTTTTTTCTATTTTGTGCACTTATATGCATCTCTCCTTTTCACTTATAGCAAAATATTTTTTAAAATATTTTCAAAATGATAGCCATAGGCCGTGGCTTTCCAATGCTTTGAGATCTCTTCATTTCTTTACAAACTCAAAAGTTTAATTTCTTTTGCATTTTTTGGAGCAAAATAGTAACAAAACCCCAGACATGGCTTAACACAGGAAGATTCATGGATTACTTTTTTTTGTAGCATCCTCTCCATGTTGAGGGCTTTATTTCATGCAATCTAGGTTTTCAATGTACATAAAACAATAAAAATGTTTATTCCTTGCATTTTTGCACATAGATATCTTCATTTATTTCCTTGGGATATCATATAATTGCAGTTAGCACTGTCATAATCAACTTTTATAATAAGATAGAAAGATTATAGCATGAATGATATTTCATGAGAGGACTCGGTTTGAGTACATAACTCAACTGATTTTGATCTTTTACTGTTCTGTTAAGCTTCGTTTAACTTGAAAATATTTTTTCTTCTTGATTGCCACTGTCACTTGCTATCACACATTATCCATCCTAGACTGTCATTGCCATGTATTAAAGGTTGTCCCTTAATGTTAACTATCCTTTCAATGACAATCCTCTTATACATTGTCTTATGCCATGTGATTGTATTTGGTTGTACCATTGTTCAGTTTTTATAACATTGTGATTCCCTTGAGCATCAGTTTGTCATTTACACCAGTAAACTCATCATCTTTACTACTATGAATGATGAATTCATTCTCAATAGTATCACAATGTCATGAAAGACTTAACCAACTTATCTTGTCATAACACAAAATAATGTCACGCTAGGCTCAACCCTTGTGGGAGCCACATTTACCCCATGTTCTATAATCAAATAAATAAATCAGCAACATACTTTTTCATGTATCTACACACAAAGAAAAAAAGTTAGAAAAATATATGTAGATTTTGGATGTGTTTGGTGACTTCATTGGCTTTCTTAGACACCTAAAGTATGCATTGCTTATTTAATGCATAGGTGTATGTTCATGTAAGGTTTATGATCTTTCATTGCTTAGAGAATTGCTCTAACACCATTTCTATTGCCAGATGTAGGAAATAGGAACAATAGGGAATTAGGAGGGACAAGCAACTCAGATCAGTAGCAAAGTAAGACAACACTGAACCAGTCATTCTCAGGCAATGACTGGTTACTCTCCTTATATGCACATTTTCTTTCATTTACTTCTTCATGTATATGGTTTTCTTAATTTGTATTGAATAAGAAAAATTTAATCTCAAGGCTTGTGTGAGATAATTTACAATTTTATATTCAATAAAGATACTTCTTGTTCAAAAAAGACTTGTATAAATCTTTCCTATATTACATGCATCTATGTAAATGCAGTAATTTGCAAAAATGTAATCTTTTTTTGAATTATTTCATTTATGCAATTGATTCTAATATAGGAATGGATAAAATACACCTGTTTCTTCTTAATTCAAATCAATAAGCTCTACCTTATTGAGCTATAAGTGAAAATCTGGTAACATTTTTGGTGACATCTACTATGTGTTTGCCTGTTGAACATTTCAATTAGTAGGGTGGGTTTTATCTCCCTATCCCAAATTGAAATCAATTATGTTTTGTTTCTGATGTTGCACTCTTTTCCATTATGAATTTTTTGGTTCTCTCTCTATAATTCAAGCATGAAAATCAACAATGGAGCACTTCTATTTTTGTGTTTATTGCACCATTTACTTGGTAGGATAATTTTCTCTTTTTTGAAAGCAATGTCTTCTTTGGTATGGTGATTTTTCCACTCACCCTTCTACTTGAACTCTTCCTTAATGTTTCTCACATAGTGATAGGATTCTCATATCTTTTTGAATTTAACTAGATTCATCTTAGACTAATTGGATGTTCATAGGTTGCTATGGTACCCAAGGACTTGATGTTGCTCTAACTTAAATAATCCTAATCTCGCATAGAGTTCATGAAATACAATGGTGTAGGTTTGGACTAGCTAGTCATGTCCAAAAACTAACTATGAAGGTTTTTTATAGACTAAAGACGAAAACTAACCAAACCAAACCTTTAATAATACCAAAAACTATTAAAAAATGGACAACAAGGATCTTAAGAGAAAGTGTCAACACAGTGCAACCTGGAAAATTTGAGAGATTTGGAGTGAAAAATAGGACCATGCCAAGCATGGAAATGTTGAACCAGACGTGTTGGGGTTGAAAATTCTTCCTCATGACACACAAAACAAAAATTAGGCTACCTTGCAACTTGGCATTGCCTACATCTGACAGTTTTTGGGCCAACAAAAAAAATTTCACCACGGTGAAATGGTTTCGAGTATTCAAAATCTAAGAGAGTTTTTTGCAGAGGGGCCTCGCATGCACCTATAGGTTCAGGAAAAAAAATTGTATGTGCCGCTGACTTTGAGATACACCGTGTCAGAGTTAAACAATTTTTTGCACTTAGGCATCTTAAGAGAAAGCGTCAGCACAGTGTAGCCTAGAACGTTCGGGAGAGTTGGGGTGCAAAACTTGACCATGCATAGTGTACATGTGCTTATATGGATGTGTTGACATTGATGGTTGGGCCCCACAAAGAATGCAACAAAAAATTGGCTACCTTGCAACTTCACATTGCATGCATCTGATAGTTTTTAGGGCAGCCAAAAAAATTTCACCATAGCCAAATGACTTGGATATATGGAAAAATAAGAGAGGTTATTGTAGAGGGACCCTACATAACCTTGTACCTTCAAAAGAAAAATTTCTAAGTGTCATGGTTTTTGAGAAACAACTCATCAAATTTCACCACTTTTGGCACTTAGGGTTGTTAAGAGAAAGTGTCAGTACAATGTAGCCTAGAATGATCCGGCATGCTGGGTTACAAAAAAAGAACTTTCCTAGCGTAAACCCACCCACCCATATGTGTTGGCACTATTAGTTTGGTTGCATGATGAACAAAACAAAAAATATACCACCTTGCAACTTTCTCTTCAATGCATTTGATGTTTTTTTCAATGTATGAAAACTTGTCACCATGGCCAAATGGTTTGGAGAAACTGGGAGAGGTTATTGTAGAGGGACCCTACATGACCTTGTACCTTTAGATGAAATGTTTCTAAGTTCCACAGTTTTTGATAAATAGCTCGTCAAAGTTTTCCACTTTTTGGCATTTAGGGCTCTTGAGAGAAAACATCAGTACAATGTAGCTTGGAATGATCCAGCATGCTGGGGTGTGAAACAAGACCTTTCTTAGCATAAAACCATGCACCCAGATGTGTTAAAACTATCAGTTTGGATGCACGATGAACATAACTAAAATTATGCCACCTTACAATTTTATCTTCAATGTATTTGACACTTTTTTCAATATTTGAAAACTTGTCACCGCAAACGAATGGATTGGAGATATGAAAAACTAAGAGAGGTTATTGTAGAGGGACCCTACATGACCATGTACCTTTATATGGAATGTTTCTAAGTGCCATGGTTTTTTAGAAATAGCTCATCAAACTTTGCCACTTTTTGGCACTTAAGGCTCTTAAGAGAAAACGCAGTACAATGTAGACTAGAACGATCTGGCATGCTTGGGTGTGAAACATGACCTTACATAGCATAAAATCACCCACCTAGATGTGTTGGAACTATTAGTTTGGTTGCATGATGAACATAACAAAAATTATGCCACCTTGCAACTTTCTCTTTTATGCATTTGACACTTTTTTCAATGTGAAAAAGCTTGTCACCATGGCCAAATGGATTGGAGATATGAAAAATTGAGAGTTTTTATTATAGAGGGCCCTACATGACCTTGTACCTTTAGAAAAAATATTTTTAAATGCCATGGTTTCTGAGAAATAGCTCGTCAAAGGTTGCCACATTTTGGCACTTAGGGCTCTTGAGAGAAAGCATTGATACAATGTAGCCTAAAACGATCCAGCATGTTGAGGTGTGAAATAGGACCTTTCCTACCATAAATCCACCCACTCGGATGTGTTGGAACTATCGGTTTAACTGCATGATGAATAAAACAAAAATTATGCCACCTTGCAACTTTCTCTACAATGCATTTGATTTTTTTTCAACATGCGAAAACTTGTCACCACAGCCAAATGAATTGGAGATATGAAAAAATAAGAGTGGTTATTGTAGAGGGACCCTACAATACCCTATACCATTAGACAAAATGTTTCTAAGTGCTACAATTTTTGAGAAATATCTCATCAAAGTTTGCCACTTTTTGGCACTTAGAGCTCTTAAGAGAAAGCATTGATACAATGTATCCTAGAATGATCTCGCATGCTGGTGTGAAACAAGACCTTGTCTAGCATAAACCCACCTAATTGGACATGGTGGAACTATCGATTTGTTCGCATGAATAAAAAAACTAAAATTATGCCACCTTGCAGCTTTATCTTCAATGCATTTGATGCTTTTTTCAACGTGTGAAAACTTGTCACCATTGCAAAATGGATTGAACATATGAAAAACTAGGAGAGGTTATTGTAGAGGGACCCTATGTGACCCTATACCTTCAAATGAAATGTTTCTATGTGCCAAATTTCTAACAAATAGTTCATCAAATTTTTCCACTTGTTGGCACTTAGGGCTCTTAAGAGAAAGTGTCGATACAATGTAGCTTGGAATGATCTAGTATGTTGGGGTACAAAGAAGGAACTTTCTTTGCATAAACCCATGCACCTAAACATGTTGGAATGGTCAGTTTGGCCATGCGAGAAACAAAATGAAAAGTATGGCTTTTGACAAGTTTTTACTAAGCATATCTGATGCTTTTTGCAAAATTTGAAAAATTGTTGCCATGGTCAGGTGGATTGGAGATTTCAAAAAATAAGAAAGGTTGTTGTGGAGGGAACCTACATGACCCTGTACCTTTAGATGAAATGTTTCTAGGTGCCACAATTTCTATTAAATAGTTAGCCAAATTTTTCCACTTTTGAGCAATTAGGACTCTTAAGAGAAAGTGCTGACACAATGTATCCTGCAACGTTCAAGCAAGATGGGGTGTGAAATAGAAACTTTTCTATAATAAACCCACCCATCTAGATGTGTCATATTTGTTTGTTTGACCCTAGCATGCACTAAATGAAAATTTATTGCTATTGTAATAAATTTATGACATTCCTATTGAATTTATGATAGTCCTAATGAATTTATGACTATCCTAATGAACCTTAGAAAATTACAATGAAGTTATGACAGTCCTAATGAACCTATAACTATCACAATATCAATTGTAACTTAAAATTTTATTATAAATTTTCCTTTAGATAACATGATCTCTATTAGTACCTTGAAGTGTCAATGCAATAGAAGTTGTAATCGATGTAATGTACCAAAAACTAGGATAATGTTAATTTTTTTGGCATGATTGATGGGTATTATGCATCAACTTATTGCATGCACCACTAAACTCTAGTGTAATACCTCATTCATAGCCTCATGAAATTTATGGATATGTTACATAGATCGAATGATCAATTGATGAACATAGGGGTACAACCGTAACTTCACAAGTTACACAAATTAAAAATTCTTTAAACCTACTTAAATTATGTAATGGATGGAATGTAATACTCTACTTGGGTTGAGAATTTATCCATTATTGATGGGTTATTATAAATGAACTTATAGTAATATACATCAATTAACTTTGTGTAATACCTCATTCATTAGACTCATGAAAGTTTTGGATGGATTACATAGATTGAATGGAAGTAGTAGACACTCAAACATATCATGTCTAGTCTTGAACATGATTTTGCATGCCATCCTCCTCAGTTCACACTTGATGATATCCAAAATCTAGATCCAAATTTTTAAAGTATATAGAATGTTGCAACTAATCCAAAAGAATGTCAGTCCAACATAGTGGATACCTATTCTTCATTTTTATCTTGATTAACACTCTATAGTCTATGCATATGTGCCATGTTCCATCTTTTTATGGTAAACCACTATGGGAGAACTACATGAAGAGATGTTGGATCTAATTACTCCACACTCATAAGAATTATTTAAGGTGATTCTTAAAATCATTTTCCTTTGAAATGCTTTCCCAGTATAGACCTATATTAGAAAGCAAGCAATTGGGTAGCAATTGGATTTCATGATCAATTAGCCTATATGGGGGCATTCCTTTTGGCTCTTCAAAGAGCTCGTTGGACTAGAATTTGAGCTCATATATACCATTTTTCTCTTTTCTAGTATCCAACACATTCATCATATTATCTTCAACCACTTTATTTTCTTGCTTACCCTTCAACATCAACAATGCAAACTTGCCACACGCATTAATTAGCCACCTTGCTTGAGTTGCATTTAACATTGAAACTCGAGATTTTCCTTCATAAGACCTGATCATGAAATCTTCACCTCCTTTGATCAACATGTACTTGTTTCCCTTCCTATAGAATATTTCATCCCTCTCATAGAGATAATGGCTTCCAAACACCATGCTACAAACATCAAATAGAAATATGAGAATTTTAGGAATATTAGTAGAGTTACAAATTACAAAATTACAAAAATTGAGATGAATAAATTATAAATAATTGCATTCTTCATAATTAAATTGATAATTAATTAAGAATGAGTACAATAAATATAGCAAGAAATGAGCCATCTAGAATGACAACTGCTAACTAGAAAATAGGCATGCAACTCCATGCAAGATTACACAACTAATAAATAATTATCCTAACAATTTATCAACTAGAAAACTTATCTAGAGGAATATTTTAGGTAGGATATTCTACACTAACACCCTCCTTAAGTGTAGCTAGGTGAATAGAGAGATATGGGTCCAAGAAATAAATCTTGATCAGTAACCCAATTACAAAGAGGGAAGGAGAAAACTCAGTGAGAAAAAATCCTAAACATTTATTCAATAATGCTATCCATCACAAATCCAATCGACCTACACCCACACAAAGGACGACAAGTAAAGCCATACAACCCCCTGTATAATGAGATAACCACTAGTACACAAACAAAAAAATATGACTAAATAAACTACTAAAAATTGCATATAAATGACTAATTTTAGTCACCTAACTATTAGTAGTTTATTTGTAGTCATTTATAATGCGACCAAATTTGTGACTAAACTATTTTAGTCATTTATTTAGTCATTGATTTGGTCATTGATTTAGTCATGGTAGTCATTTATTTAATCATATATTTAGTCATTAATTTAGTCATTACTTTAGTCATATATTTAGTCATTAATTTAGTCATTACTTTAATCATATATTTAGTCATTACTTTAGTCATTAATTTAGTCATTAATTTAGACATTATTTTAGTCATGTATTTAGTCATTAATTTAGTCATATATTTAGTCATTACAAATCAAATCTAACTTAATTAATCTTCACAAATTTATGCATATAAAAGATATTCAAATGTTGAAGAAGCACTATGAAATGAAGACTAAAATGCTTGAACAAATATGATTGATCAGACACAAACACAAATAGATTACAAATCAAGAGGAGCCACAACACAGTGTTTATGAGTGGAGAAAAACCACTCTAAAAATTTATTTCATTAAGCCTCATTGGAAAATCAAAATCTCATTGGTTACATTCAATGTCTCAATGATACTGTACAACTTACAAACACTATATAAACATAATATTCCTATTTTCATATACTTATACTATTTTCCCCTTCCTTAATTATAGTCCTTTTGGAAGGGCATCAACCTCCTATATGGGTTCGACCCATTTAATCCCCTTGCAAATCCACAACTTTCCTGCTGCTATTGGTTTTAGCTCCTCAACCCTTCCTCATTGGTATTCACCTTTCACTTCTCCAATTTGGAGTTGTAGCCTAAAAATAAGGTTTCAAAATTTGTACATCAAATACTCAGAAAAGTCAAATAATATAGAGAATAAAATTCAAACATTTTCTTTTCCTTTTCCAACTATGGCACCCTAAACTTAGGTGCTAGATATAATGTTTCCTAGTTATCTCTTACAATTTTTAAAAAGATGAATCCATGCAAGACAACAAACAAATAGATAATATTCAATTAGTGATATACAACTGCCTTATTCCTAAACAACTGATCAATAGCTTGATTATTGATTGTAAATTTGTAATTGATACACTTGAAAGTGTCCTTCTTGCTTGTGTGTGAATTGGAGCTTTGGATGAGGATATGAACAACCATCAAAAGCATATTTGGAAGTAGATTTTTATCAGATATTGTAGTTGCCAGTTCTACTAATTATAATAAAGCTAAATAGTTTTACCTTTCTGCATCAAGTTTTTCAATTCTGATAAATTTTAGAGGATTGACAATGCTAGCCTTTATCATATCAACATACTCACCTACAAGTTGCAACACAACATTAAACTTGTTAATTAGACTCAACATCTAAGAAAGAAAAAGAAACTTCAAACATTATCAATTTAGTAAAAAAATCATCAATTTCAAAGATCAAAGTAGCCAATGCTTCACTCTCTACATCCACTGCTACAATCAAAAGAGGCCTTTGTTTTAGTAGGAAAATCATCTCCAAGATCAATTTCCATGAGTAGTCATTTCTTAAGTTTTCAAAAGTGAGATTCCAACAAAATTTAAAGATCAAGTTGAAAATGACAGTGGAAGTTCCAATTACTTCAAAAAATCAACATAATTTCTTTCTCTCTTTGTTATTTCATTTGTTTTGTTTTTTTTGTGGTTTAGAGTCTAGAAAAGTTCTACATGATAGCTAAAATAAAGTAATTATGCTCTCAAATTCTAAGAAAAATGAGGATAATTGGCTAGAGTACATATTGGGCATGCCTCCTTTTCAGATCTAATAATGCATTTTAACACTTATGTCCAACGTGAGTTTAATCTACAAGTATTGTTCCAATATTTCCTACTGTAGTTCAATGCAACATTCAAGTCTAGATTAGTGTTCTGAAACCATCATTTGAAGAGATTACAGTTTAGTCACTATTGATATTATGAATAATACAAAAAAAGTGTCCCCTTTTCAACTATTGAATATATATAAACATTAGGTCACTCTGGCATAGGCATTAAAAGTTTAGGTTTTGACTGTTATAGTTTAGGGTCTAATACTTCAATGTACATTATGATTTATGGTTTTAGAAAATTTTAAGCCCTATAAATATGAAACAAGAATATAAATGATTACCAATAGTTTTGTAAACTCTGTTTGGTGTTGTTGGCACTCAAGTGCAGAGAGTCGTGCATGTTCCTCCTTGGCGACCTTTCTTTTCTTCTTGGTAGCCAAAACATGGAATCTTTGGCATTAGGCCTTGTAGGAATCTTCCTAACAAGCATGAACTCCATCGATGACATTCCCATCGGACCATCGCAGGAACAGGAGACCTCATCCCATTGATGGCCCGACGAAGCATATCAGGGAGAAAAATGATTATCGGCAGGAGTGAAGCATTAGTTCTGCTGATCATCTGATAACTCTTATTGCATTACAATTTACATATATAGTTGATCATTAGGTGTACATGGTTGACCTTCGTGCCCATGCTGGCTATATTGAGGACACCCTAAACATTATTACTAAGATGCTAGTTAAATTTGTGGTACATGTGGATCATATATGAATATAGGCTGAGTATTTCCAGCAACACTTCTTTTTGAGTTGGATCCTAAAAATGCCGCAACTTATGCTATTCTCTAAAAAAATTGTATCAAAAATATTAAAAAAATTTCTACACACATATAGGCTAATTGAACCTCTTTGTTTGGGTTGTCCCCTAGGTGGGCCCCAAATCAACTATGCATCAACAAGACTGCATAGTATGTGTCAAGTTGAATTTCAATGTTACAACGGTTTGTGCTAAGCTTAATCATGAGGTGCAAGGTGATAGAAAGGAATGGTTACTCAAGGAAGGAAACCATTGTGTTTGTAGGGTAAGTGCATTAAAACTGGGTAGGATGAAAGGTTGCAAAACAATTCACAAACTACATTAGGTCGCCAAAATATATGTGGAGCTATAGATGGTGAGGTAGGTTGCAAAGCCAAAAATCCAACACATGATTTCATAGTGTAGACATGATAAGGCTATGGTGAGAAGCTTGCACATTACAAGTCTTGACTTGATCAAATTTCCATTACATGTTTCTCTTGTATGTCAATGAATAGGTGCACAATAAGTCTGAGCTACCACCTTCTTGTATTGGTGAGTCCCTAAAAAAACATAATTTAGTTGTCCTATAGATTTCAGGGTATTTCAAAGCATTTTCATATGTAGTGACATGATTGCATTTTGGCATCATTGAAATTGACTATTCCAAATCAAACATGGGAAAACTTGGGTTCAGAAACAAAATTGCAGAAAGTCATTGACTAGCAAAGTTCATGTGTGTAGTGAATAGTATGCAAGCGCAAATTTTTGTAGTTGTGGTAGAAAAATAATTGTGAGGTGAGAACATGTTTTCTTGGACATCTTCAAACTTCTTCAAGAAGCAATTGTTCCATATTTGCAAGGAATGGGATCATTGATCAACATATGTGTTAGTGCCTTGAATCCAAAAATCCTTGTTTATGTCATGAGAATACTAATTACCATGTCCCACATTTCACATTGATGGACAAGGAAAACCCCATAAAAGTTATCTTTGGGTGAGTGAAGAACCAACCTTGTACAAAATATTTTTTCTTTGATCTTATTGTTACAAAAAAAATTCAAGTTGTTTCTCTTATATAATGTAGAATGAAAATTTGTGAGATAAAATTGTGCTAGAATATATTGGAATAAAATTTTAATTGAAGAATTTATAACTAATACTACATTGTATTATAGCTAATGTGCAAATGGTTAATTTATTATCACAAGGCATAGAGATTGATATCAACATCAAACAAGCTGAATTACCAAATGAATGAATTTCCAATAAAATAGAATACTATTGCAAAAATAGGACCTACAAAATAGACTACATTATCTACAATAAACAAACGTGGACAATACAAAAATGGTTTACAAATGCCATTTCATAAAATAGAAAATGATATTTATTGAAGTTCCTTGGAATCAGTTACTAATGAAGATTGTAGGAAACAAAAAAGCATAATGACTACTTATCTTATGATGCTACTGTACAAGTATGATCAAAGACTTCTTGTATATTTTTTTACCATGTAATTCCACAATAGAATAGCTTCTACGAAAATTTAGTAAAGAGATTGATGAAAGATAGAGGAATTAAAAAGATACCTGGATGTAGTTGGATTGAAGGCCGTAAACTGGTACATGTTTTTTGTGTAGGAGACATATCACATCCACAAACATGGCAGAGCTATGCAAAGTAGGAGAAATTGGCTTGGCAAATGAAGGCAACAGTGTATAAAGAATCATTTATCTTCCACCATAGTGAAAAGTTAGCAATTGCATTTGGTTTGTTAAACATGGCCCTTGGTACAACTATTAGAGTTGTTAAGAACCTTCAAGTATGTTCTGATTGCCACACTGTATCTCAAAAGATAAATTCAATACTTGGAGGGCTCAATTATCATGATGCCCACACCTCATGCACTACAGGACATTCCTTTGCATCAAATTTTCTATAGAACAGGGAAAAATATTCCTCGAATGCAAACATATAATGCTTGGAGAGACCTATATTTGTTGATTTCTAATGCCAATTAAATGGCTAGAATACAATCCATAACTTAGGGAGTCAATCTCCTTAATTTCCATGAACACTATGGGAAAAAATAAACTCTCAGCTACCATCTTCCCAAGCAGCAACTTGGCATCCAAATCATGGTCTGCCTCTGAAACTATACCCTTAGAAGAAAACTCCTTGATAAATAAGAGTTAATATTACTATGCCAAGTGTCCTTCAAATGTTTCCTATTCATTACTTGGATCCACCACCTTAATTGCCTAAACACAATACAAGATTAGCAATTGAGATGCTTTGGCTTTGATGATCAATGATATCAATGGATAACTGAACTACCAAGGTGGAAGGTGGACCAATCTACCAAAATCTACTAGATGAAGCCACATGGTTCTGCAAAAGCTAATTGATCATCCCTTATAATACACTATAACCCCACTCAATCAACAGTCTAGATCAATTTTATGTCAATATTAATGGTCAAGGGAGATCTTCTCTTCAGTCCAAAATTACTTGAACATCTTTGACTTCAAAAGCCAACCAAGAGATGTCACATAAACTTATGTTTTTGCACTTGAATATATACCCTTTGATTCACCTTGATGATCAACAACTTCAACAAATCAGTAGACTACTAAAGTGTTGAATGGTATGATTTATCAAAGTACCTATATCCACCAAAGTTCATTAGATCACACCACATGGTTTCACCAAAACCATTTGATAAAACTGCTTGATATCTATAGGATTTACTTAAACATCAATCAACATTGAAAGTGCAGATCAACTTGCCCCAAAGATTAGTGATTATGACTGATTAGTGGATGGCTAAAGTGTTGAGTGATTCTATTCACCGAAGTGCAAACAATGCTGAAATCCATTAGTTCATGCCATGTGGACATATCATATGCACCTAGCCTCCTACTTTCCATCAACGGACACAATTTTCTCCTCTCAAGATTGACACCTTCAATAGATGGTTGAGGAGATTGGTGCTTGATCTACTAATATACTACAATACACTAGATTGTGCCAAGTAGCCACAATATCCATTGCCAAATAGGGACCCTAACATAGACTTGTTGCACCTCTATCCCAATAAGGATCATACACCTTGACATCCCTTTGAAAAAGGCTCCATGTTGGAGATGCCCATGCTAACAATTGAGACCTTTTTGGCAGATCAATATATGGAAGGCCACAGTATGATTCCAATGGAGAAGGAATAATATTAATAGGTCACAGTGAGCTGCAATATTATCTATCCCTTATGAATCAACAATTACCAATTGAGAGCCAGTTTATCTCAAAATTAGCAAATCACTTAAATGCAGAAATTGTCCTAGGTGTTGGTATGTGGCGACTGATCATGCTATACTATATAGCCCATGGTATACTGTACACCCCGACATGTATCCTCCTACTTTTTCGCGTCGTCACTGAAAAAGGGAAAAATCAACGAAAAAAAGAAAAAAACTTGATTTTGTAGAACCCTAATCTAGAGGCTTCTAAGCTTGTTAAAAAGGGGTTCAGATGGGGGTTTCAATATGATGAGAAATGCAATTATTCACAAGATTGTAATAGATTTTTACACTGGATAATAAAATCATTGGATGGCTGCGGTTTGGTGGATGTAGCCCGGATTGGGTGAACCACGTTAAATTCTCTGTGTTATAATTTATTCTGTGTGTTTTATTTTCTCTATTTATTAATTAAATCTACATTTAATTGTTAGATATCTACCATTTCTAACCCTAACAAGTGGTATCAGGGCGGGTTGTGTTTCAATTATTGTCTGTAGGAAGGTCTCACGGTTGAGTGGGAGTAATGGCAGACGAGGGTAAGAAGGTTGAGAAGCTTAATGGCCAGAACTATCAGTTATGGAAGATGCAGATGGAGGAATACCTCTATCAGAAGGATTTATGGTAGCCATTGGAAGGAAAAACCAAGAAACCTGTAGCAATGTTTGATGAGGACTGGGAGATTTTGGATAGAAAAGCTCTTCGCAGTATTCATTTATGCCTGGCACAATCGGTGGCATTCAATATTACAACAACAAAGACAACTCAAGAGTTGATGGAAACCTTGGCGAAGTTATATGAAAAGACTTCTGCTTCGAATAAGGTATTTCTTATGAAGCGTTTATTTAATATGAAAATGGTAGGTGGGTCAGTTACTAATCATTTAAATGAGTTTAATACGGTCACCAGTCAATTAACTTCTGTAAAATTAAACTTTGATGAAGAAGTCAGGGCTCTTTTCATTCTGTGTTCTTTGCCTAAAAGCTAGAATAGCTTGGTAATGACTGCTAGCAATTCTATTTCTGGTTCAAATACATTGAAATTCGATGATGTTGTTGGTGTTATTTTGAGCGAGGAAATTCATAGGAAAAGATCAGGTGGAACATCCACATCAGGTAGTGCTTTGAATGCAAAAAGCAAGGGCAGAACAAAGGAGAGAGGAAACAATTTTGGAAATCATGGGAAGTCATGAGGAAAATCAAAGGACAAAACACCCCAATCTAGAGACAAGAGGGATTGTTGGTACTGTGGTAAGCTGGGTCATTTAAAGAAAGATTGTTGGTCTCAGAAAAATTAAGGAGACAAAAAGGAAGGAAGTAAAGAGGAAAATGTGGTAACTAATAAATCTGATGAGGATGCTTTGATTCTTTTCCTTGATAATGCTGATGATTCTTGGGTGTTAGATTCAGGGGCTTCATTTCATGCTACCCCCCATAGAAGTTATTTTCTTGTTTATGTCCAAGGGAATTTTGGGCTGGTTTATTTAGGAGATAACAAACCCTGTCAGATTGTTGGAAAGGGAAGAATCAAGATTAAGTTGTAGAATGGGAATCATTGGCTACTACATGAGGTAAGGAATGTTCCAAAGTTAAGTATAAATTTAATTTTAGTAGGGAAACTAGATGATGAAGGTTGTGTTACATTTAGTGATAAAAATTGGAAGGTCAAAAAGGGTGCCTTAGTGGTATAAAAAGGTGTGAAAGTAGGCACCTTATATCTTTGTACAGGTCATTATGTTCCTTCTACTTTAATTGTTACAGAAAAAGGTCAATGTTCAGGAACAGTTGTTGCAGTTCAGCAGGTAGAAGATCATACAGTTGCTATGGACTCTGAATCAGCACTATGGCATGATAGACTTGGGCATATGAGTGCAAAAGGTATGCAAGTACTTCATTCAAATAATGTTTTACCAGGTCTAAAATGTGTTAATATGTATTTCTATGAAAGTTGTGTGTATGGAAAAAAGAGAGAGTAAGTTTTCTCAAGGATGGGAAGCAAAAGAAAGATGAGAAATTGGAGCTTGTGCATATGGATGTATGGGGACTAGCTTAGGTATCTTATCTCGATGACTCTCTATATTATGTTAGATTAATTGATGATACAACTAGGAAGGTATGGATTTATTTCCTTTGGCAGAAATCTAATGTATTTGAAACTTTTAAAAAATGGAGAAGCTTGGTTGAGAATGAGACGGGTAAAAAGATTAAATTTTTTAGATTTGATAATGGTGGTGAGTATTGCAGAAAAGAGTTTGAATATTATTTTTCCTCTAATGGTATTCGTAGGAAAAAAATGGTTCCAAGGACTCCACAGGAAAATGGAGTGGCTGAGCACATGAATAGAACAATAATGGAGTGTGCATGAACTATGAGATTGCATGTTGGGCTGCCTTTAAAATGTGGGAAGAGACTGTAAACACTGTTGTTTATTTAATTAATAGAGGTCCATCTAATCCTTTGGGTTGTGGCACTCCAAAGGAAGCATGGAAAGGTAAGAAGGTGAGTTATTCTTTTCTCAAAACTTTCGGTTGTGAAGCATTTGCACATGTAGATTCTGAAAATAGAACTAAGCTTGATGCAAAATAAAAGAAATGTATATTTGTTGGATATGGCATTGATGAATTTGGTTATAGGCTTTGGAATTTTGAAAATTAGAAAACTGTGAGAAGCAGGGATGTTATATTCAATGAGAAAGTGTTGTACAAAGATCTATTGCTGCAACATGAGAAGAAAGAAAATGATTATGTAGTGTTGGATGATATTCCAAACAATGATGTTTTAGTGGTTCCTCATGCTCTGCAACAACAACAAATACCACAAACTCCTGTTAGGCGATCTTCAAGGATAAGTAGACCTCCAAAAGATTCTCTCCCTCTTTGTATACTATTTTTGTTAACGATGCTAGTGAACCAGAATATTATGATGAACTATGTAGGTGGATACCAAGGTTCAGTGGGAGCATGGAATGGAAGAAGAAATGGACTCCTTGCTGAAAAATAAAACTTGGGAATTATGCAAGTTGCTGCAGGTAAAAAGGTTTTACCAAACAAATAGGTTTATAGGTTGAAAGAGGAGGATGGAGGTAAGAAGAGATTTAAAGCCAGATTAGTTGTAAAGGGATTTGCATAGAAAAAGGGTATTGATTTTGATGAGATTTTTTCTCTAGTTGTTAAAATGACTTCTATTCATATTGTTTTAAGTATTGTGACTACTGAAGATTTGCATTTAGAACAACTTGATGTTAAAACAACCTTTCTCCATGGTGATTTGGAAGAGGACATATATATGGACCAGCCACAAGGATTTGAGGTCAAAGGTAAGGAGAAACTAGTGTACAAATTGAAGAAAAGTTTATATGGCTTGAAGCAAGCACCTCGGAAATGGTACTTGAAATTTGATAGTTTTATGGCTGAGCAAGGTCACAGTAGGTGTAATTCTGACCATTGTGTTTATTTTAAGAGGTTGGATAATGATAGCTACATTATTTTATGTCTATATGTTGATGACATGCTTGTAGTAGGGTCTAACATGGATCACATAAGTGAGCTAAAACAATAGTTAGCAAAATATTTTGCTATGAAGGATTTAGGGACAACAAAACAAATCCTTGGTATGACAATTTGTAGAGATAGGAAAAATAGAAAATTGTTTTTATCTCAGGCTAATTATGTTGAAAAGGTGTTGCAGAGATTTCATATGGAGAATGCAAAAGCTGTCAGCACACCTTTGCCTAGTCATGTTAAATTGACTAAGGATATGTGTCCAAAGACACAAGAGGAGGAAGAAAAAATGTCCAAGATACCATATGCTTCAACTGTAGGAAGTTTAATGTACGCCATGGTATGCACGAGACCAGATATTGTACATGTTGTAGGAGTTGTTAGCAGGTATTTGAGTCATCTCGGAGTTAAGCATTGGAATGCAGTAAAATGGATTCTCAGGTACTTGAGAGGTACATCCAATAAATTTTTATGTCTTGGGGGCTCTAATATTGATTTAAAAGGCTATGTTGACTTAGATTTGGCAGGGGATATAGATACTAGGCAGAGTACCATAGGTTATGTATTTACAATTGGTGGGACAACAGTGAGTTGGATTTCTCGATTGCAAAAGGTGGTTGCTTTATCCACCACAGAGGCAGAGTATGTTGTTGCAACAGAGGCGACAAAGGAGATGATATGGCTACAAATTTTCATGGATGAGTTGGGCAAATAATAGGCTAGAAATTACTTGTTTATAGACAACCAGAGTGCTATACATCTTGCAAAGAATTTTGCCTTACATTCTAAAATAAAACACATATAGTTGAGATATCATTTCATTCAGTCGGTATTGGAGGATGGATAGGTCAAGCTGGACAAGATAAATACAGATTTCAATCCAGCAGATATGTTTACGAAGGCGGTGACAAAGGAGAAGCTGAGCTCCTCTTCAGCTTCAGTTGGACTTCAAGGTTGAATTCAGGTATAACAGAGCAGCAGGGTCCAAGGTACTTATTTACAGTGGGAGCTGTAATTGTAGCAGTGTCGTCCAAGATCAGTCTCCAAGTGGGATCTTGTGTTGGTGTGGAGCCTGATCAGTCTCCAACTGGGAGATTGTTGGTATGTGGTGACTGATCATGCTATACTATATAGCCCATGGTATATTGTACACCCCGACATGTATCCTTGCTAGGGTCTGGAGCCGGGTTGGGCCTTGGGTAGGGGTTCGAGGGTGGTAGCCCCCGAGAAAAATTTTCTTCCTACTTTTTCGCGTCGTCATCGAAAAAGGGAAAAATCAACGAAAAAAGAAAAAAACCCGATTTTGTAGAATCCTAATCTGGAAGCTTCTAAGCTTGTTAAAAAGGGGTTCGGATGGGGGTTATAGTATGATGAAAAATGCGATTATTCGCAAGATTGTAATAGGTTTTTACACTGGATAATAAAATCATTGGATGGCTATGGTTTGGTGGATGTAGCCTAGATTGGGTGAACCACGTTAAATTCTCTGTGTTTAATTTATTCTATGTGTTTTAGTTTCTCTATTTATTAATTAAATCTGCATTTAATTGTTAGATATATGGCATTTCTAACCCTAACACTAGGTATAGTTCAAATGCAAGGGAGGCATGCACATGGTTGGGATATACTTATCTTTACATTCGCATGGTATGAAACCTAGTTCTATATGGTCTATCTACTGATGTTTTACATAAAGACAATACCTTAGAAGAGAGAAGGGAAAACTTGGTAAGCATAGCTATGGTTTTTAATTTAGTACATAGTAATTTTACTATGGTATTGTTAGACAAGTATGACCCTTGCATTTTAATTTAATGGTACTTGTTAGTGCTTTTGATAATTGAACTCTTTATGTTAACAGATAAATTCAACTGCAACTATCTTAAACAAAAGTAATTTGGTGAAATATGATTGGAAAAGTGGATATTTCCAAGTTAATGATCTAGGACGGATAGTCAGTTATTACTAAATCACTCATGGGACAATGGCTACTTATAATGAGCACTTGAAGCCAACAATGGGTGATATTGAGCTATGCCAATTGTTTTCATTAAGTGAAGAGTTTAAATATGTGACAATAAGAGAAGAAGAGAAGATGGAGCTTGCAAATCTCTTAGACCATGTTCTTGTTCCAGTGAAGTAGTGTTTGGAGGAGCCAAGTGTCAAGATCAATGTTTT
This sequence comes from Sequoia sempervirens, assembly GCA_007258455.2. Taxonomy (NCBI): domain Eukaryota; kingdom Viridiplantae; phylum Streptophyta; class Pinopsida; order Cupressales; family Cupressaceae; genus Sequoia; species Sequoia sempervirens. The sequence goes on along the minus strand of VDFB02174832.1, from coordinate 182,757 downwards.
GCTCTAGGCTTACATTTGACAGCTTAAGCTTGAAGGTCTCTCCCTCACGTATGATACGGTGTTTATTACCCAGGTATGTATTTATATTGAAAACCTGTGTAGCACAAATCATAACCATTTTATCAATTTATAAGTGGGTGACTTGAATTTTGTATCCTTTGTAATGCAAATGATAACCATTTTCTACCTTTTTATAAGTGGGGGACCTAAGAATTTTGTGTTGTCCATGAAAATCTAAATTTAGCCCTGAGGATGTTGTGCATGTCCACCCTCCTACTTTTGTTTCTAAACATACAACCCATCCTTAAGTCCTATCTTCTCCAAATCATTCACCTTTGCTAGACAAAAGGAATTTACAATTTGTTATGGAAGCTATTGGATGATGCACACTATGTAGTTCTAAATACTTTTTTTTGCTTTGGTTATGTGTTGCAGAGTGCAGGTCGCCTCCTTAGAGCACTTTTTGAGATTATCCTAAAAAGAGGACGGGCTCAGTTAACAGAGAAGGCACTTAACCTATGCAAGATGGTTAGAAAGAACATGTGGAGTGTTCAAACTCCACTCCAACAATTTAAAGGCATTCCAAATAACATATTGACCAAAATTGAGAAGAAATATTTAACTTGGGATCAGTATTATGATCTTTCAGCCCAAGAGATTGGAGAGCTCATTTTTTTTCCAAAGATGGGAAAAACCATTCATAAGTTTGTGACAAATTGATTAAAAAGGACTGTAAATACCTGGCTTTGAATAGGATTGAAGTGTCTGAACTGCTGATACAAAGCTTCATATGAAGAATTTCTTAATGTGGATATAGGAAGTGGCTACAAATCTAGAAATTTAGTTGGGGTGGATATTTTTCTAGAAAGATAAGATGTCTAAATGAAACTAGAAAAACAGTCTATGATCCCAACCATTTATCAGAGACAACACGAATAAAATAATGGGGTGGAAGAGGTTTGCATATTGGGACAGTGAAGCTAAAGTTATGATCATCTTCCACATATTGCATCTTCAACACAAAATACTCGTGATGGAGTATAAATTCACTAGCATTTTCTTCCACTATAATCCAGAAAGGTTCAACATCCCCATCGGACCATCGCGGGAACAAGAGACCTCATCCCACCGATAGAAGATCCTCACACCGATGAAAAATAGAATTGTCAACACATCACTGGAACCAAAAGAAATGTCTAGTCAATAGATTGATAAGGTGGGGACAATCAGTTCCATTTTCCATAATGTGGTAAGAGTCATACAGGTAACGCTATGTCAGGCTAGGGAACTCTTCTTGGAGGTTCTAAATGATTTTCCTCTTTTTTATAAGACTGTGTTGGTAGTGGCACTTGGATCACAGTTGTTTTGTGAGATTCCAAAGCCAGACAATGAGATGCAGTTGTGGAAATCTCATAGAGAAAAGATACAAGCTACCATGATGTTTTTTTAAGGGAATTTATATCAGAGTCTTGCTTAGTATGGCTTAAGACATGTGTAGATGACATTCTCTCTATAGATAGGCTTGGGGGAAAGTATTTGCTTGATCTTATGAAAAGTGGCAAGGAACTTTCAAAGAATGATACATTGATCAAAGAAACATTGGGCAATCTGGATGCATTTGAAGAGAGCTTGGAGTGGCTAAAAATATTTTTTGGTTCAAATGTTGAGTTTCCATGGCAATGTGTGTGTGAGATTGTTTTGAAGCACTCAAAGAGTCTGTGGGATGAACTTTTTGAAAGCCTGTTTGTTAGTAGGATGAAAAAAATAATAGCTGATGGATTTGCAGAACTGCATGAGAGAGTTAAGGTTGGTAAATGCCCTAAAGCCATAGTTACATCTCTAGCAAGTTACAATGATATTGAAATCCATTTTCACAAATTAACTACTAGTGAGGGTTGGCTTGTCAAGAGAGGGGACCTAAAAAGTGTCAATTTACCTGGGTTGAGTTTTAGATTTATGATGACAAATGATGAAGACTGGTTTGGTCACCTTAACGCTTATTTTGGAACTAAGGTTAGTCCAATAAAAGATACGATAGATGAGGGGTCCAAGAATATTTTGGAAGACCTCCCAAGTTCTCTTCATGCACATAAATATCCTTCAAGGATAAATGATTTTGCACCTTATTTGCAAGAGCAATGCTTCCATTTTATCTCAACATTGATTGTTGAGATTGAAGAACATCTTGCACATCTTTCAAAAGCTCTCTATCAAGAAATGAAAAATGAGGAGATGCTAGAAAAAATGAACAAGGAGACACTAGAACCAACAGTTATAGTGGAAAGGGCACTTTTCTTAGGAAGGATTTTAGTTGCTCTCAGGTAGAAATTGGTGTTTGGTGTTTCTAAATACTATTGTTACCAATTTGACAAAGAGGGAATTGTTGGATCCATGTAGAGAGGATACAACATTGAACAACTAGTAGCATATAACTAGTGAAATGAATAAAGTTAGAACATAAGAAAATGCTCAAGCTAAAGGTATAGAATCACAACTACATACTTCACACTTTTCACTATTTTTTCTTGCACTCTTTTGGATCATTCAATCATTATTATGTCTCATTTTTCCCATTTCTAGTCCCAAAACTCATCATAGGTGTGCCAAGTCACTCAACCTAAAATCCCTTCTACTGTAAAACTCTATTCCCCATCTTTCAAATGGCTCTATCCTGAGGGCATGTGTTGGTGTCTAGCTCAAATTTAAATTTAAATTCCCTTCAAACCCATGAATGCTCACCCTAGTGAGTTTTCTAACAGCTGGTCACTTTATAAAAGAAAACTTAGGACTCATTTGGAACCCTAATTTCTCTCTCTAACATCATGATCCTCCTTGTATTCCTCTACTCCCTAATAACCTTCATTTTTCCTTTTTTTTGAAGAACATGAACCCTTTTATGCTCTGAAAGGTTCTTGGTGGAGCACATGGTGTTTTTAAAGCATGGATAGACAATTTTCCTATTTTGTTCATTTTTCAATTTGTCTTTTAAGTGTATTTGAATGTCTTGTGGGGACATGTCTCCTAAAAGTTAAGAGGCATTCCAGAGAAATATCTGGAGAGAGCCAAAACTGTCTTGGTCATTTTATAGGAATATCCAAACCCATCTCCCATTTCAAAATATGTTTCTATCATAGAGACATATACCAAGAGTCATATTCACTTGACACAAAGTTTACATAATCATCATTTTACAAACTTGAGATAAGAAAAAATATGCAAATCATTCTAGCACTTTGACAATTAGAACACAGTGAACTATGGACATACTTGAATATCATCATTGAAGACAAGGTGAGATGAAGAGTACTTATCCAAAAAGGTAAAGGCATTGTGATTAGAAAAGTCTTCAAACTGTCATAAGAGCATACATTTCTTCAGTTTCCTTAAGATTTTGTAAGCTAAAGCAATAAATAACATAATATGGATTAATGCTCTAAAAATCACAAATAATGGATTGATGAATATTTTGCATATATTATTTCTTTCAATAGCTAAACATTGCAGATTAGGTATTAATTGAAGATGCAATTATTACAAAAAAATTGTGTTAGGTATTCACTATCAGTTACAACAAGGAAAATTTTACAAGAAAACTTAGACCATATTCTTAACCCATTTTGACAAAGGAATTTCAAGTTAAAGATCCATTTCAATTAAAAGCAGGGGCTCCTCCTGACCTAGATAAGGAATTTCTCTCCATAAGCTTGTTTGACAATAGACATGAACTCATGAAGAAGGTCACCATATTCCTTGAGCACATAATATAGTTAGAAACTTGTACTATGTAGACTTGGGCCATAGGACAAATTAGAAAAGTAAAGATGAAAATATTTCCTAGTCAAGAACAAAACCTAGCTTGTAGCACGTCTTTGTCTAAGCCCTATGTAGAATTCATCATTCAACAATGTTCCATTATTGGTCCCAACATCAATAGTTACTAGAAGGCACCGCTCACATACAAATTATCAAACCAGAATCAATGTCATATATGTCTCGGGCTATCATATAACATAATTCAGATCTATATTACCCAAAATGCATTTTACTCCAAAACTTAGTGCCAACCATTTGAAACATACATAAGAAAAGGGATAAACAAATTGATACCTTTTACATGGTATCTTACTAGCTAAAATCCATTTAACGAACTAAGATTATGCAAGTTTGTGCATGAGAAGCAATACATGCAATACTCTGATAATCAATAGAAACAAGGTGGCCTATGCAACTTAATAATGTTCTAAGTCAAGTTTTATGTTGTACCAATTTTCCAAAATCAACTAGAAATAAGTTACCATTAATAGCCACAGTCATTTGATATATTTGATATATTTAAATGCTCAAAGACAAAATGAAAAAGGTCAAAAACCACTAAGCAACCAAAGTAGAAATTGAAAACATTTTAAATCTTTGGTTTGCATTCCTTTTACAATGGAAATTATACATGCACCTAAACAGATACTTTGAAAATGCAAAGCAAAAAATTTGAGGTAAGTGGATTGAAGTGGATGAGGTCCAAGCTAAAAATCCATTAATTGAAAGTTCACTTGTTTACAACTTTTAGACACACCTTGGAAATACCAAAAGCCTGGTTGTGACCTAAATTCTCACTACATCAGAAGAAGATAGATCTAATAGGTGAAAGAACTAAGATATGAAAGTCCTCACCACACAGTGAGAGACTAGGTAACTGCATGCACTAAAATCTAAATATCCTTATAGCATAACAAGTTTATCAAATCATTAAGAAAAAAATCACAATAATTAAAAATTGAAAGAAATGCTTGATAGAAATTTAATCAATCCCAAAACATATCAATGAAAACTTTTGAAATTTTAGAGCTTTTTATAGTAATTCTTTAAGAAAAAATCAACTAAAATACTGTATTACAGTGTCACCAAGATGGAAATTGCTAGTTTACTAATGAAATAGAAAGATGAGAGAAAACCATTAAGTAAAAATACCTGATGATCTGGGCGAGTGCCATCAAAAGGGACTTCCAATCATCATTAAGATTTCATAACCTATCAGATATCATTAGAAACTCTCAAATATAATATATATAGGTAGTTGTGACTATTAATAGCTATTTAACAAAAAAACAAATCTTGCACTTAAGTTCTCTAGATCCTAAATCTTTTATTTAGTAAAAAATATAGACAATAATTCCATAGTTGTAACAAATTTATTAAATCAAATATGACATTCATGTTGAGCATTACATCATGTGAAAATGAAAAATAATATTTGATTCATAGTAGCTACTTATGCAGATATGAGAAACAAAATGTGTCACCAAACAAAACACAAACTAAAATATTACATAATGATCTACATAAATTGAAAACAAGTTACCTGAATGAATGGAATGACAACTATAAATTTCAACAAGATCATATTTTGAAGGCACCCACATGGTTTAACCTACTTTGAAGGAACTTACTATAGGCCTTTTTCTTTCAAGAGATGATTTGTTGCTTGCATACTATCAAATTTTCTATTATGCAAGCATTTATAAACTACTAAAAAATGAAGAGATTTTAGTTAAATTTGCATACCTAAAGAGGACTAATATTGAGTGCAACAACCTTTTGGTTGTTCCCTTGATGGCCTGTGAGAGAACAAAAAAAAAACTTCCCAACCATGTTCCTGATCCCAACACACCATTTGTTGTAGCCACAACCAAAATAACTAGAAATTAAGGCTCTAAATAATGAAGCTCAAAATAAGGTTGGATGCTAATTGCATGCTTTTTATTGTAGAAGTTAGGAGTGTGAGTTCAAAGAAAAAAGACTCTTTATTGTATGTAGGCTAACATAAAATATATCGTGATGAATAAAAATATTAACAATGATTAAATTACCTTTAAAATGATTATGATTTATCTTGATATAAGGTTTTCGTACTATTCCATCTCAATCAGCCATACTCAAAGACTAATTTATTAATTATTTTTTCTTCAAGAATGGTGTATATATAAAAAAAATTCTCTTGAGATGCTCCATCCTTTAACATTAAATTGCTTCTTCTATTGATGAATCCATTAAAAAGTCATCAATTTTCTACTATTGTTTTGTTGATCTCAGGAAAGTCTTTGATTGGGTCCCAAGCCACTTTCTACATCATTTCCTTCTTGTTGACATAAGTTTTGATACTTTCACAGGGGATATTCATACAACTCAAGGATTATTAGACTACATTATAAATACAACTGATGAAATAGGTATGCTTGTTTTACCTTGCACTTTTTGGCATCTATCTTGAAATTTTGATGCTTATTCCATTTCTACATCATCTTATCTTAGCTTCTTTTTTAAGATGATGTGATCCTTATAGTCTTCATGACATTGGACAACTAATGGTGACTTTTAAAAAAAAAATGGTTTTTAACTTTTTACTTCCACTCAATAAGCCTTTTCTAAGTTTCAATTTTTTTCAAAACACAATTGAGTGTAATCACTACATACTCTACAAAATAGGTTTCTTTTCTTTACTTCTAGAAACTTGATTTCTCTCCTTGCAAAAATCTTCCAAGCTTCTCTCCTTACTGAAGCTTGGCACTTATTCAAAGAAAACTAACTGGACACTTGGTTAGCCATCTAGTTTTTCCAAACCTAATTTTAGTGTAAGATTTATGAAAAACACATTTTTGGAGACAACATGTATCACTAGCTATGCTTCAGACAAAATTTCTAGCTCTATTTTCATGCATTACCTTTCCATTGGGAAAACCCTCAGATCTAGGTTTGGTTAGTTCTCAATCCAAGTTTGGTGCAAGTACAATTAGGGTATGGACCGATCCTTTTTTCACTTTTTTGTTTCTTATTTTTATTTTCTAAGTAGCCCATTTGCCTAGTGCAGACCCCAGCTTCGAGTATACTTCAAATCTAGTTTAGGATCCAGGTCGATCAGGATGGGGATTCAGACAAGGGGGCATGCTTTTAAATTTGAGTTCATCTTGGATGAACCCAAGCAAACCCACTTACAAAAAACACCTAAAGATTCCAAAAAATAAAATTCACTGAAACCATGGCAAGCGACTTACCTAAAAATTCTACACAAATTGTGCTGTGGTGTCGAAGATGTTGATGATACATACTCTAAAACCCTCGTCAAAACCTTTTTTTTATTTTGTAGCTCACCAAATTGGAGAAGTGAAAGGTCAATACCAACGAGGATGAGTTTGGAGGAGTGGGAAACCAATAGTGGTGGGAAAGTAGCAAAAAACTATGAAAAACATATGAAAAAAATGGCAAAAAATGATGAACGACTAAGATTCATTTCATCGTCTTGCATTGATATGGACACAATTTTATTAGTTAATTTCTATGAATAATATTTTTTTTAAAATATTGATGGAATGTCAAAATTTTTAGATTTTATTCTATGGTATAATTTAATAGTTTTAATTTAGTATATGTAAATGAAACAAGTGGTATTAATAGCATATGTAGTTGAATAATACAACTCTATATCTTTATATGTGGAAAATGGTTTGAAGCAATGGTAAATGAATTGGAATTTTCAAGAAGCAACTTTTCTAAAATAACAAATGTAATGTGTTTCGCATTCATTCATAGAAGCTTCAAATTTAATGCACTTATAGCCAATGCTAAGTGGCAATGGTAGTAATATATACCCGGGCAATTTCTTTTTTATTTATATATGTGCTCATTTAAATTATGTATGTTAATATGTTAGAGAGTATGTGTTGAAGTTAGGGCTCCCTAACATAATGAGTAATAAAAGTTAAAGAATGTAAATGTTAAATTTTTTTATAAAATATGTGAAGACCTTAAGACTACATCGAGAGGCAATGCCTTCCATGCAATAGGTATTTTTGGTGCACCAAGCAACCTAGGCAACCAAATGGCCCGCTTAGGTACGGGTCCTATGAGGGGGGCTTAAGCTCTATGGATTATGATCAAATTCGAAAAAAAAAGAATAGAGGAGTAATATTCATTTATTTAGTCATTTTTATTTTTCTAATATTAGTTATTTATTTAGTCATTTTTATTTGTTTGATATTAGTCATTTATTTAGTCATTTAGTTGTGATTTTACCCGATGACCAAATTAATCACTTATAAATGACCAAATTAGTCATTTATTTGCCAAATTTCACTATTGAACCTACTACAAAGAAGCACTGGAAGCACACTTGTGGAGTAGCACTGGAAGTGCATTTGTGGAGTAACACTGGAATCCTTAATTTGACAAACAAGGAAAGATAATTCTGTTTTCTAGAAACCATATTAGAGTCACTGAACGAATTAGGTCAAAATCATGATAAAGCAACAATAGATCCAATGCCAAGGAACACTCAAAAAATTGCAAACTGGAACAACTCTAGAATCAATGAAGCAATAGTTGATTGAAAAATGATCTAGAATTGAAATGAAGTGAAAAGATCAAAAAGAAAATTCAAACCTAATGCATGAAAACAAGAAAGAGTGAAAGCATTGATCAATATTCACATTTGCCTCCATGATTTTCTACCCTGAAATATAAAATGAATTTGCACTCAAACTAGCCTTTGCTCTGATACCATGTGAGAATTTTAGGAATATTAGAGTTGTAAATTACAAAATTTCACAAATTGAGATGAAGAATAAATTCTAAATAATTGCATTCTTCATTATTAAATTGATAATTGCTTAAGAATGAATACAATAGATATGGAAAGAGATGATCCATTTAGAATGGCAACTACTAACTAGAAAATAGGCTTGCAACTCCATGCAAGATTGCACAACTAAACAATCATTGTCCTAACAATTTAGTAACTAAACAACTTATCTAGAGGAATATTTTAGGTAGAATATTCTACACTAACATGAATAACATCAACAATCACTTCATCCTTGAAGTATATGATGATTTCAAACATAATGGCATACCAAGTGTTGAATAAGATTTATATGCCTTGTTTCAGCTATCCCAACAAATAAGGACTTGAATTATTCTCAATTTACAACCCAAGCTAATTGATTGGAGATTGAGAAATCAATTTTTCTTAAGAACAAGTATCAAATATTACATCTACCTTTCTTCCTTTGAGTTGTAGCTTGAACTAGAAGAGTTTATTCAACATGTTCTCATCTTGAGATTCACTACTTCCCATGCGTGAACCTTTTCCTATTGTGGTGCATAACAATCATTCATCTAAATTAGAGGTGAAATCCATTTTTTTCACCTTTTTGCTAAAGAAATATTCTTATTCTTTTTATAATTCTTAAAAGGGTGTACCTCCAAATTAAGCTTCAAACAAACCTCTTCATTATGTCCTTTGTCATGTAAAGTTTACAAAAATGCTTTTTTTATCCTTATCTTTGTTCTTCCTAGTGATATTAACATTATGTGAGATAAGGGGGATTCGCTACTCATAAGTCTCTTTGTTATCAAGAGAATCCTAGGGAGCAAACTTCCCTTAACCACCTCATATGTTATTGAATGAAGAAATTACAAAGAGGGTCATAGATCAAGAGTGACTATTTAAGAAGACTGCTTTAGAGCCCAAGCAAGTAAAATTATCAGATCTTTGCCTTAGAGGGAATAGTTCTTGTCCAGAGGATTGTAGTGCGGTACTAGGATTCTAGTGCGGCGCACTGGTGTCCAAGGCTAACAAAGAATCAAAACCTTGGGAAGAAACTCTAAAATCCTACCAATGTACTTAGATCCGAGGTCCATTCGACAACACAAATGAATAGAAAATAGGAAATAGAACAAAGTACAAATGAGGGGCCAAGGATGAACTTACAAATGGCTACACACTTGAAACCTTTCTCCAAGCTTTACTCTAGCAACCTACACACAAGATAGATGAGGAAAAATGTTGGGGCTATTTCGAGGCTTGCCACAGTCAAACCATCATTTTGGTGTTCTCACCTCCATGGATAGCTAGATAGATAAAGAGAGTAAACAAATTAAACAAAAAAAGAGTGGTGAAAACAATCCTTGCTTGAGGAGAACTCGCACCACCAAATAGAAAATAAGAAAAATATTCTATTTTCAAATAGATAAGAACAAGAGAGTGTTACCAATAGTCCTTTGCCCCATCTTGAATGCACAAATTCACCATTGAGTGCTTGAAAGAGAGCTTTGGTTGTTGGAGAGACCTAAGTTTGGTGGAGCTTCACTCAAAGAAGTGATATTGCAATAAGGAAGAGCAAAGAATAGAGTGAGATTGGAGAAGTGTTCACATAATGAGAGAGAACCCCTCGAAATGAGAGAAAGAAAGGAAGTTTTTGTTGCTGCAAGGGCAGGAGGAGCCGTTACACTCAGAAATATGAATATAGGGACATGTGTCATGAGTCAGAGAAAGATAAAGAGAAATTTGATTTTGACCTCTAACACAATCTATTTCTGCAAGTATCTTTGGACCAACCAATGAAGGACTTGGATCTGGAGCTGAAGTTGAAGACACACCATCAACTTTGTGATTTGTCATTCAGGTAATAAAAAATCAAATTTCCTTTCATGTTCTTACTTCTTCAGTTGTATAGTTTACTCTTAATGCTTCATTTCATCATGTATTACCAATTACTCCCACAACTTGTGTGGGACATCATGTTTCATTGTAAAATGAATAAAGAAAAAAATACTATGAAATTTGTGTAATCTTTTTTGCTATTGTAAAATAATTGCATAATAAAACTAAACTTCATTTGAAATCATCTTTTGTGTAATGAAAAAAAAATTAGCAGAAATTTGTATGTACCTTTTTTCCTAGCTACAAACTATGTTTCTAATCTACCTGATTGAGCTGTAAGTGAAAATTAGGTAACAGTATGTCATGAGTTAGAGAAAGATATAGAGAAAGTGAAAGAAAGAGAGAAAGAAAAATATTTTTTAAAAGAATACAATAATGTGAGCATGTTATAACGTGCTAATGTTATGTCTTGATAATGATCGAGCCTAGGATTGGTGTAAGGCCTCTCATTGCAAGTGACTAATACAACCTTAAATTGTTATATATTTCTCCTAAACAGATGGTTAGATATATTACGAATGATATGAAGGCGACTGTCTAACAATGACCTTATAGTTTATTTTTACTTTATGTTATATCATTGTTATTTTACTTAATGAAGATGTTTGGGCATGCAAATTATGGTATGAGATTCAAACTTATAAGATGAATTTGAAATAAGATAATTGTTGTGTTGTATTGCATTGAAAGAGTAATTAGCTATGTAAATGGTTCGTGAATAAAGTTACAAATATTTGGGTTGTAATTAATGTGGTTATTATTATATCTAACTGTGCTTAATTATGTTGTGTAGGAAATTAAGCAAGTCAATGTGGGATTAACATTAAAGGAATCAAATATGCAAATAGGAGGTTGGATAAATATTGAAATCATATCGGATACATCTTGGGAAGTTCTAAGTGTAGCCCTATTTGACTTGGAAGGGTTTGAGGTTTGATTATTGATTGGGTGATCATGTTTGAGTAGAATCCAATTGTGGGTCATGTGATGTGAGTTTGGTTGGGGTTGGAACCCTTGGTTAGGATAAAAATTCGTATGGATTCTTTTGTGGGTTTTAAAAAGGGATTATTGAGTCAATTTCCCTAGTTTTTGAACAAGAATAGACCCCTAGGACCTATACCTATGGGTTTGGAACCTTTTTGACATGTGAACTTGTCCTTGGAGTGTGAAAAGACCCCTCAAAAGTCAACATTCATGAATGTGACGAATTCAAAAAGTATTGGGGCTTGAGAAAAGTGACTTGTCACTCCCAACTTCCCACTCCCCAAAAGCTCTTGGAATTGGCACAAGACTCACACATGTGTGAGCACTTGTGGGAAAGAGTGTAGGTTTGGAGGATTCCTATATATCTCAAGAAGATGGAAGATTTGGGCATTGCCCACTTCTCCTCTTGGAGAACTTGAGTGAAGATGGTAGAAAGAATGAGAAAAAGAGAGGAGTCCATCTCTTTGGCAAGATATTGATGAAAATGGCTTGGTTTGGAGAGGAAAGATGGATACAATATTTCAGTCCCTTCACTAAAAGAAAAGATAAGTTCTTCCTTTTCCATTTTCCCTTGTTTCTTAGTTATAAGGAGATGACCTATTGTATGGATCATGTTTGAAAACAGAAAGTAGAGGATCTAGATGCATGTAAATTGTGCTATGTTATTCTCATTCCTTTGTAAAAATGAGAAAAGACTTCACTAATCATTGTGAGGCTAAAAGAATTCCTTGCTCGTGGGTATGGCTAGAGCCCACGAGGCTCCATGACGCCATTATGGTAGGGTGGAGACCAAGACCTTGTTCATGGGTGTGTAAGTTATTTGTTTTCTTAATATTGAGGAAAGATTGCAGTTTTTAAGTAGACGAGTTTCATATTGATCAATATAAGAAAATGGAGAAAGAGCAAGCCTTATTCATTTTTGTGTTATTTATTTACATGTAAATCATTATTTCCTCAAATGCTATTTGTATCATTGTAGTTTTAAGAATGAATTGCATATATTGTTCAATGGGAAAAAGAAGAGGAAATAAAGATGTAATAGAGAAAGTTTTTCCTTTATTGACATGTTAATCATGTATTTTATACAAATTATTGCAATATTTCAAGTTTGTATCTTGTTGGAATGGAGGAAAGAGTTACCTTATGAACTTGTATTAAAAGAGTTGTTGAAACTTTTAAAAAAATAAACATTTGTTGATAGCATGTGGTTCAATATGTATCTCACGAAAGAGACGGGCTTCAATTAAGTTACAATGAGAGATAAAGTTGCTATTCATCTTTTATTGGAGAAGCAAATTTCTTTACTATAAAAACTAAATAATAATAAAAAAAAACAAAAGGTTCTATAAATGTAATAAAGCTCAAAATCAAGGATCTCCTTAAATTCTATTTAAAAAAAAAAACAGTGGAGGGGGGAAACCTTCTTTATTTAAGCAAGAAAGCAAATCTTTATTTAAGAAATAAAGAAAATCTTTAATTGACGAACAAAGCAAATCTTTATGCCTTATCATGAAGTTTTTTTTTGGGTTTCAAATAAAATAAATATCAATAAGGATAAGAATATTTCTATTATGATGTTCAACCTATTAAATATCTATTCAATAGATATTATTAATTAAATATATATTTATTTTACAATGTTTCTTAGTATGTATTTTATGAATATTATATATATATTTGTGTGTGTGTGTGGTGTACATATAGAACATATTAATGATTTAATTTTATAAATAAATTAAAAAATATATATACAATAACCATTTAATATAAGAATGTATTAAATGATAAAACAAAAAAAGGGCCATGTTGTTTGCTGGAATGAGCTTTAAGGGTAAAATAACAATAGGATCTATATATATATATATACACACACAGACACCATTATCTCTTGGTTTTCTCCTCCTCTTCGTCTTTGATCAGACTATGCATGGCTTAATAAATACATGTTTAGATATCCATGAGCCCTCTGTGCAACAGACCCTTATGCCAAGATTTTACAGAAATAAAAATAAAATAAAAGACTTCTGACTGGAATAAAAAATATGAGAAACAAATTTATTCGTTTCACAATTTTCATCCACTGTATATAAGGTGAAACAAAAGCCAGTGTATTTCTCTACAGTGAAATTTAAATCACCACTCTCCCCTGCAACCACTGTAAACTTGAGTATTTACTGGCATTTATATTTTGAGGATAGAAGCATGCTACAGAATTTAACCATTTAATAAAAACAAAATAAATAAGCAACTAATTTGAGTAAAAATAACATAATATAAAACAACATTGTAGATCATCTTACTGGAGCAGAGGAGGATGAGATTAATGAGGAAATTTACCCTATCCGAAGATGCGAATGTGGAAGATATCTAGGCAACTTACAAAGATGAGGTTTTTAACTGTTTACAAAGAATGTTTTTACCTACACTGATCTGGAGAAATCTCAAATGGAACGTTGTTGTAAATGCCTTCTCTTTTACTTAGTATCTAACTACCCAAGATTCTCCAAAAATCTCCAAATAAGACCCCTGTGCTAATCACACCTCATGCTTCTATGTCGATGTTTATAGCTCGATGTTAGCGTCCATTTTGTAGTTAGCTGGGCGGAATATTGTATGTGTGAGAGGAGTAGGTTGAGTATAAATACAAATTGTATATGCAGTGAATGGGGACCAAACTATTTGTTCAAACATTAAGTCATTGTCTCCTTGTCAGACCTACTCTGATAGATCATGTCTTCCACCTTCTATTCCTTGCAGCTGTGAGGTGACAGGAGAGAAGTTTGGAGTTGTAGCTTGATGTGCCTTGGCAACTGTATGCCTCCAGGCTGGTCATTTTCACAAACTTGGTAAGGAAAGCTATCACGAGAGCAAAACCTTGGTGACTGCCCAGAGCCAACATCTTCTCAGGACAAGACTTAACACAGGTCCTATCCCTAGTAATTTCTGCACAGTGGAGGGGATAGATTAGAGTGTTAAAGCAACGTGAAAGGAGGGAGAAGAGAAAGCTTTTATCCAATGGCACTCTGTATCAGTCTCATGTTCTGTGCTGACCTCTTGAAAAAGACAATAGATAACAGTTTTGCTGCCAGCAAGCCAACAATAATAATAATAATCAAGGAATAGATTTCTTTTAGGCTATAGAGATTTTCAAATGGACGTGTAATCCATTTGCGATATGATTCATTTGTTTTGCTGCTCAATATCTCTTGTCACTGTATGTTAAATAAACCACAGTAGTACTATTGTTCATCGATAAAAGATGAAGAAAGAATAAATAAATAAATAAATAAATTGTCACTAATATTGTGAGCAATATTAACAGAACACTATTCCTCATATTGAATAGTAAATAACGTATATTATGAGAGTGGTTTCCTTAAAGACTGATTATATAAGCAGCTAACTATATGTGATAGACAATGTCATTTCCTTACCGCAATCTATACTCTCTTACATTACGAACTTAGTGTTCCAATATTGAGTTTTAGTTTGTACGTCGTCTCACCTATTTGGTTTATAAATGTTTCTTAACATTTTACAAACACCCCTTTTTATAAGAAAGTGCAGCATGCTAAATTTACTCACCCCACCAACTTCTTTAATAATAATGGTGCTAAGAGTTAATTTGATATTAGTATAGATAAAAGAAATTAAGAGAAAAGATTGGGTGGGTGGCCACTTTTAAGGTAAGATAGTTTGTTTAATTTATGCCACATTTACAAGGGTCCCACTTATAAGTTCCTTTTTAAAAGAAAAAGTAGGAAACATGAATAATTGTTTTAAAACATAATTAAAAAGTTAAAGTGATTATTAGATATAGTATAAGTTTAAATATATATAAATGAACATGTGATTTTGTTATTAAAATAAAGTGAGATTTTCTTCATAATTTAGATATATGCAAAACATCACTAATTAAATAATTGTCTTTATGTATTATATTGATTATTATTTTGAGAATGGGAAGGTTAAATTTATTTATATTCTAAATGAAAAATAATATATCTTTTATGTGATCATCATTGAAAGTAAGAAACTTTTCTGATGTGTATAGTATGTTCTCATGGTAGTATGGTCAAGTCATCTATAGTGTACCTCACCATTTCTTTAAAAAAAAAAAAATAGTTGTGTTTTTATCGTTCAGTCAAAATCATGGGCGTTACAATGAGACTTGAATTGGCTATTAGAATTATAGCCCTCATCATAGTTATATAAATATTTTCATATTATTAATATTGAGAATAATATTAGTGTAACATTAACTTGGTTTCTTAGAATGATGTTGATAATCATATTAGAAGTAGCTTAGGTCTCAATGACGATCTTAACCTGACATGGGAAGTATTAAGAAAATTAAAATACATGGAAATAATATTATTGTCGTGAATTAAATTAAAATAGTGATAGGTTGAGGTGACTGTGTGTCAACAGAGTTAACATTGATCACATTCATCCCTGGTAGTAAACTTTTGACCTCCTTATGCAATAATAATACTAGGACTCTTATCTTCATTGCTTGAGGGTGTGCACGATGGACTCCGCGCACCTGACCTTGCTACCCCCACACTCCTTACTCTCGACAATGTGCTAGTGATGATGATGCATAGGCAATGTCACCGGATGCACATCACATGTACCATGCACATGTATGATTGCTACATGTTAGTATTCTGTAATATTGTTTAAAAAGAAAAAAAAATAAAAGAATGGTTGTGTTTATGCCCTATTGTAAAATTATGGGCATTACATTTTGGTATCAGAGCCCTAGGTTGCAACTCTAGGGAACTCTGGGAATAATTTGGGCATTAAGAGTTGTGTGTGTTAGCTAGAATAAAATGTTGTAATGAAAATCCTAGACAACTTACCTTGTATATATATAAAAAAAGAGAATATAAAAGTTAATATCCAACCTAGTTAGAGTTGTGATGTACCCTATGGTAAAAGATTGAACGAAATTCATGGTCCAAATAAATGTTTAGTTGAAAGCATTTGATCTTTAAGAATTAATCGAACAAAATAGGTTCTCTTGATTTAAGTAAAGGAGGTAAATGTCTTAGTTTTCTTAACAAGGGTTATGACATTAATTTGGTTGTCCTAGCTAACGAGGGTTATGACGTTAATATGGTCTTTTGGCAATAAACTTTCTTAAACCTTAAAAAGGTATAATTGAGTTTTGAAACACAACCTTTTTATAAAGTGTATAAACAGAGTTATAAGACATCATGATTTGTATTTTTAAAGAAACATAATTTTGTTGGCTTCCTAAGTCAATAATTATAAAATGCAATAGTAATGCTACTTCTTGACGTTATGGTTGTTGTGGGAGCAACATATTTTCTTACAGGAACCTTAGTACAAATAAAGAATGGAAGTTATAATTTTGAAGATTTATCACTAGATAAAAGAAGGAACTATATGAACCTCTAAAGGGAATTAATGTATTAAAGGTTGTGGTCGAATAAGATTAGATCTCTAAACCCTTTAATTAATTAAATCAAAATGACAACAAGAATGGAATAATAGAAAATCCTTGAACTGTGTATTATGAGGAATATGAGCAATCTTATAGTTAGATTTAAACTCTTAACAAAGATTGAAACTAAACCTTTAGGGTGTAGGCTGTTTGACAAAACAAAATCAAGTACTTGTATACAAATTGGTATTTATAAACACATGAAACAAGAATCTTGTACACCTTGACCATGGAATTTCTAGGCCCTATTCTATTACCCAAATATCTTGATTTACATATAAGTGTATAAGGGTTAATCTCATGAAGCAACAAACAATTCACTTTATGGTTGGTAAGAGAGAATTTCATGCATGATGGCATCAACTAAGGATAAAAGCCTTGCAATGCATAGTAAATCCAATTTTTAAAAAGTGGTCAAAATCATATTTTAGCTTGAATTAAATGGTTAAACTTTAAGTTTTCCTAACACTTTTGCAAGTAAACAAAGACCTAGTGAATGTAATAGAAATACAACAACTAATAAATCTTGGAGTTGTTTTACTAATAGAATAAAATAGCAAATGATAGAACATGATTCAAGTCATAGGTGAGAATGTATAGAAAGTTGCAACTAAGTTAAGATTGGTGAAAATTGAATTAGATATAGTATAAATAACTTCTAGAAAATTAAACATACATTTGTGATGAGACCATATCAAAATGTGAACTTGATGTTAAAACTTTATCTAGAATACATGCTATTACTACTTTCCTTATAAATGAGCTAATAAATAAAGTCTTGTTGGAGCCAAAATAAGAAAGGATTGTATGTCTAATATGAAGTAATAACATATTCAATTAGGTGTTGACCTTTAAGGTTGTGTATATGTCACAAGAATTGAAGAATCAATTGTTTGAATTTATAAATTGGGTGAGGAATTATGTAAAAAATTTAGTGAATTGAATGACCGAGAAACTAAATGGTATCATCAAGGACATGAAAATTTCCATGAAAGACTCCCAACTGATGTTGTGCATTTCTAGATACCAATGACTAGTACTCTTGAGGAAAATATGTGTGTGTGTGTGTGAAAGAGAAACACACTGGAGAAAACTTAGAGGTAGGAATTGTTACTCATTGTATGTCTTTGTACCTTAAGAAGTTAGAAATAATTGTGATTACAAAAAAAAAATTATGATTATAACATGTGATTAAATGAGTCAACCTTAGGTAGTGAGATGCAATATTTGTTTAAAAATATATATAGATTAATGAGTTGTGAAAATTATTATTCTATGATTTATCATGTGTTTTATGAATTGAGTGTGCTTTCTTCTCTTGTATTATAATGTTTCAAAATTAAATGATTGATTAACTTCTTTATTGAGTAGAAAACATTCTTTATCATGTTGCAAAATATATATAATGGAATTACCATATGGATATGTTAGTGAACATGTAACAAACATAGTTGAATGAAAGAGGGAGGACAATATGGATTCAAATATAGAAAACCAATATTGATCATATATGTGATGTTGGACAATGGATTAGTAAGATAAAAGTATGATATACCATGTATTGTTAAACCTAATAAAATGGAGTACTACCTAGGCTATAGTTGTGCATCGTCTAGTGATTTCCTTTACATATGAAAAGTGAGTAGAGATTTACAAAATTGAGAAGAAAAGTGAATTTCACCTAAAGAAAATGGAGTGTATTTAAGTACATTGATTTCATAGAGTGTATTGTGTTATGTCATGTGATGTGAGACCAGTAAATGTTTTGTGCCCAAGTAGGAGATACATGGTATCTAACTTGGGATAAGGGTGGTGGACATCTAGTACGATCCCCTATATGTACCCTTTGTGAGGGCCTTTATGTAAGCTAGCTAGTTGTGAGTTAAAATAAATGTGTTAAGTGCATACGTGTGTCTATTAAATGAAATGTGATGTGCTCCTTTGTGTTAGTTTTATTTCTATGTTAAATGTGTACCCCTAGCATTTGGTTCCCCCCTAATGGGAGTGTGATGCCAGCTAGTGTAAATAGGGGTTGAGAGGCACATGGTTTACCATCAGGAGATTACGAGCTCAGGGTGTTGTCCCTAATCCTAATAAAGGATCTATGTCAAGTCGTTGTAATCTTCCCATGGTGTTGACCGTGGCCTACTCCCCCACATATGAGAGCCACACTTGTTGGTTCATAGTGTAAACCTATTCCTTGATGTTTATAACCCATGGGTAAATGATGGAATAACATGGACTACCAGTGATTCATACTTATGTGGTCAGGGACCACCAGTTACTCATATTCATGTGGTCAGGGACCACCAGTGCTTCATGTTTATGTGGTCAGGGACCACCAGTGATGTATATTAATGTGGTCGGGGACCACTCGCTATTCATATTTATGTGGTCAGGGACCACCAGTTATTGCATGCTATAATACTTATGATGTGGTTAGAGAACCACCATTCCCCTCCTCCCCTTAGGTGGCTTATCAAGTCACGTGGTGCTTGTAATGTGCAAATTTTATAGTTGAAATATGAATTATTTGTAATTCTTGATTGATGTTTTATTTTATTATGCGCCAGCAATGTGTAATTTTACATTTATGTACTTAGGCTATTTAGCCATTTGGAAGTTGTTATATAGTCCAATTTGCCTCAAGGACTTGTTTAATTTTGTCTTTGAATTATGATTGGAAGGTTGTAATGTAGCTACAATTTATCTTTACTTTGTTTCTCTTGAGTTTATAAGTTCCCTCTTGGGAGTTTTATTGAAACTTTGGTTTATGATCTTGTGTTATTCAGTTTGATACTTTCTCCTTGGTTGCAAATTTGCTGGCATGTGTGGTGTAATGTGGAATTTGTAAACTGCCATATCCCGGGGGGTTCCCTGGCAGGTCGTATAGGGGAGTAGATGTGTTGGGGAATTATTTGAAAGGGGTTGTGAATGGGACCAGTATGGGATAGTCATTAATCCATTCTTCCCTCATTCTATGATTATTCTTATCTATATGGAAGAGTCCTTAGAGAAGGGCCTCGAGTGGTATCCAAGAATATCCATCCTTGTAAACCCCATCGTGTGAGCCTTATGTTGTAGATTTTGTTATTGTATGAGGATAGGCGCACCCGTTTGGGAAGAGCATCCTTGCTATTGTTGTGTGTACATGTGAAATTACAAATAAATGTGATGTGGCATACCTGTGAGCTATGTGAGAAAAATAGTAACGTGTGATGCAAAGTTAATATTATTTGAGACATGGTATGAGTTCCATAATTATAAGGTGAAATGTTCTCTTAAGCATATATTTTGACAAAATGTGAAGCTAATAATTCTGAGACATGATTGGTCAATGAAACAAAAATATTTTCTAACATCATGAGGGATGTATATGTTATGATGCAAAGAAATTTTGGAGGTGTATAAAAGGATATGAATCCATTTAGATATATTTATGTGTAATATAATTGAAGTTGATTACATTGTTAATAAATTTGAGCTACAAGGATTGTTGTTAGCATTTGTTAAATTAATTGTATATCAAATAAATGTTCCATTATGAGAAATTTTGTTCTAAGTATTTAAATATTTAATTCATGAAAGATATTTGTCTCTAATGTGTGCTTATATATAAATGTTTTGATTCCTCCATCAAGAAAGTAAAAGTAATTAGTATGCTTGATAGGTTTATGTGTGTTGTCATATTGAGATTATGTTTTCAAACCTTAACGACTTCCAGGAGGAAGTCTAAGCTAAGGGGAGGGAGATGTAAGGCCTCTCATTGCAAGTGACTAATACAACCTTAAATTGTTATATATTTCTCCTAAACAGATGGTTAGATATATTACGAATGATATGAAGGCGACTGTCTAACAATGACCTTATAGTTTATTTTTACTTTATGTTATATCATTGTTCTTTTACTTAATGAAGATGTTTGGGCATGCGAATTATGGTATGAGATTCAAACTTATAAGATGAATTTGAAATAAGATAATTGTTGTGTTGTATTGCATTGAAAGAGTAATTAGCTATGTAAATGGTTCGTGAATAAAGTTACAAATATTTGGGTTGTAATTAATGTGGTTATTATTATATCTAACTGTGCTTAATTATGTTGTGCAGGAAATTAAGTGAGTCAATGTGGGATTAACGTTAAAGGAATCAAATATGCAAATAGGAGGTTGGATAAATATCGAAATCATATCAGATACATCTTGGGAAGTTCTAAGTGTAGCCCTATTTGACTTGGAAGGGTTTGAGGTTTGATTATTGATTGGGTGATCATGTTTGAGTAGAATCCAATTGTAGGTCATGTGATGTGAGTTTGGTTGGGGTTGGAACCCTTGGTCAGGATAAAAATTCGTATGGATTCTTTTGTGGGTTTTAAAAAGGGATTATTGAGTCAATTTCCTTGGTTTTTTTGAACAAGAATAGACCCCTAGGACCTATACCTATGGGTTTGGAACCTTTTTGACATGTGAACTTGTCCTTGGAGTGTGAAAAGACCCCTCAAAAGTCCACATTCATGAATGTGACGAATTCAAAAAGTGTTGGGGCTTGGGAAAAGTGACTTGTCACTCTCAACTTCCCACTCCCCAAAAGTTCTTGGAATTGGCACAAGACTCACACATGTGTGAGCACTTGTGGGAAAGAGTGTAGGTTTGGAGGATTCCTATATATCTCAAGAAGATGGAAGATTTGGGCATTGCCCACTTCTCCTCTTGGAGAACTTGAGTGAAGATGGTAGAAAGAATGAGAAAAAGAGAGGAGTCCATCTCTTTGGCAAGATATTGATGAAAATGGCTTGGTTTGGAGAGGAAAGATGGATACAAGATTTCAGTCCCTTCACCTAAAAGAAAAGATAAGTTCTTCCTTTTCCATTTTCCCTTGTTTCTTGGTTAGTAAGGAGTTGACCTATTGTATGGATCATGTTTGAAAACAGAAAGTAGAGGATCTAGATGCATGTAAGTTGTGCTATGTTATTTTATCCCTTTGTAAAAATGAGAAAAGACTCCACTGATCATTGTGAGGCTAAAAGAATTCCTTGCTCGTGGGTATGGCTAGAGCCCACGAGGCTCCATGACGCCATTATGGTAGGGTGGAGAGCAAGACCTTGTTCATGGGTGTGTAAGTTATTTGTTTTCTTAATATTGAGGAAAGATTGCAGTTTTTAAGTAGACGAGTTTCATATTGATCAATATAAGAAAATGGAGAAAGAGCAAGCCTTATTCATTTTGTGTTATTTATTTACATGTAAATCATTATTTCCTCAAATGCTATTTGTATCATTGTAGTTTTAAGAATGGATTGCATATATTGTTCAATGGGAAAAAGAAGAGGAAAGAAAGATGTAATAGAGAAAGTTTTTCCTTTATTGACATGTTAATCATGTATTTTATACAAATTATTGCAATATTTCAAGTTTGTATCTTGTTGGAATGGAGGAAAGAGTTACCTTATGAACTTGTATTAAAAGAGTTGTTGAAACTTTTAAAAAAATAAACATTTGTTGATAGCATGTGGTTCAATATGTATCTCACGAAAGAGAGGGGCTTCAATTAAGTTACAATGAGAGATAAAATTGCTATTCATCTTTTATTGGAGAAGCAAAGTTCTTTACTATAAAAAAAATAAATAATAATATAAAAAAAACAAAAGGGTTCTATAAATGTAATAAAACTCAAAATCAAGGATCTCCTTAAATTCTATTTAAAAAAAAATTGGAGGGGCGAAACCTTCTTTATTTAAGCAAGAAAGCAAATCTTTACTTAAGAAATAAAGAAAATCTTTAATTGACGAACAAAACAAATCTTTATGCCTTATCATGAATTTTTTTTTGGGTTTCAAATAAAATAAATATCAATAAGGATAAGAATATTTCTATTATGATGTTCAACCTATTAAATATCTATTCAATAGATATTATTAATTAAATATATATTTATTTTAAAATGTTTCTTAGTATGTATTTTATGAATATTATATATATATTTGTGTGTGTGTGTGGTGTACATATAGAACATATTAATGATTTAATTTTATAAATAAATTAAAAAATATATATACAATAACCATTTAATATAAGAATGTATTAAATGATAAAACAAAAAAAGGGCCATGTTGTTTGCTGGAATGAGCTTTAAGGGTAAAATAACAATAGGATATATATATATATATATACACACACAGACACCATTATTTCTTGGTTTTCTCCTCCTCTTCGTCTTTGATCAGACTATGCATGGCTTAATAAATACATGTTTAGATATCCATGAGCCCTCTGTGCACAGACAGACCCTTGTGCCAAGATTTTACAGAAATAAAAATAAAATAAAAGACTTCTGATTGGAATAAAAAATATGAGAACATAAAATTGATTCGTTTCACAATTTTCATCCACTGTATATAAGGTGAAACAAAAGCCAGTGTATTTCTCTACAGCGAAATTTAAGTCACCACTCTTCCTTGCAACCACTGTAAACTTGAGGATTTACTGGCATTTATATTTTGAGGATAGAAGCATGCTACAGAGTTTAACCATTTAATAAAAACAAAATAAATAAGCAACTAATTTGAGTAAAAATAACATAATAGAAAATAGTATTGTAGATCATCTTACTGGAGCAGAGGAGGACGAGATTAATGAGGAAATTTACCCTATCCGAAGATGCGAATGTGGAAGATATCTAGGAAACTTACAAAGATGAGGTTTTTAACCGTTACAGTTGCAGAGAATGTTTTATACACTGATATGGAGAAATCTCAAATGGAACGTTGTTGTAAATGCCTTCTCTTTTGCGTATCTATGCCAAGATTCTCCAAAAATCTCCAATCGAACCCCTGTGCTAATCACCTCATGCTTCTATGTCGATGTTTATGTCGATCATTAGCATCCATTTTGTAGTTAGCTGGGCGGAGCCAATTAATTGGCGCTAATAACAGGGAGCAGGTTGAGTATAAATACAAATTGTATATGCAACGAATGGGGACCTAACTATTTGTTTAAACATTAAGTCATTGTCTCCTTGTCAGACCTACTCTGATAGATCATGTCTTCCACCTTCTATTCCTTGCAGCTGTGAGGTGACAGGAGAGAAGTTTGGAGTTGTAGCTTGATGTGCCTTGGCAACTGTATGCCTCCAGGCTGGTCGTTTTCACAAACTTGGTAAGGAAAGCTATCACGAGAGCAAAACCTTGGTGACTGCCCAGAGCCAACATCTTCTCAGGACAAGACTTAACACAGGTCCTATCCCTAGTAATTTCTGCACAGTGGAGGGGATAGATTAGAGTGTTAAAGCAACGTGAAAGGAGGGAGAAGAGAAAGCTTTTATCCAATGGCACTCTGTATCAGTCTCATGTTCTGTGCTGACCTCTTGAAAAAGACAATAGATAACAGTTTTGCTGCCAGCAAGCCAACAATAATAATAATAATCAAGGAATAGATTTCTTTTAGGCTATAGAGATTTTCAAATGGACGTGTAATCCATTTGCGATATGATTCATTTGTTTTGCTGCTCAATATCTCTTGTCACTGTATGTTAAATAAACCACAGTAGTACTATTGTTCATCGATAAAAGATGAAGAAAGAATAAATAAATAAATAAATAAATTGTCACTAATATTGTGAGCAATATTAACAGAACACTATTCCTCATATTGAATAGTAAATAACGTATATTATGAGAGTGGTTTCCTTAAAGACTGATTATATAAGCAGCTAACTATATGTGATAGACAATGTCATTTCCTTACCGCAATCTATACTCTCTTACATTACGAACTTAGTGTTCCAATATTGAGTTTTGGTTTGTACGTCATCTCACCTATTTGGTTTATAAATGTTTCTTAACATTTTACAAACACCCCTTTTTATAAGAAAGTGCAGCATGCTAAATTTACTCACCCCACCAACTTCTTTAATAATAATGGTGCTAAGAGTTAATTTGATATTAGTATAGATAAAAGAAATTAAGAGAAAAGATTGGGTGGGTGGCCACTTTTAAGGTAAGATAGTTTGTTTAATTTATGCCACATTTACAAGGGTCCCACTTATAAGTTCCTTTTTAAAAGAAAAAGTAGGAAACATGAATAATTGTTTTAAAACATAATTAAAAAGTTAAAGTGATTATTAGATATAGTATAAGTTTAAATATATATAAATGAACATGTGATTTTGTTATTAAAATAAAGTGAGATTTTCTTCATAATTTAGATATATGCAAAACATCACTAATTAAATAATTGTCTTTATGTATTATATTGATTATTATTTTGAGAATGGGAAGGTTAAATTTATTTATATTCTAAATGAAAAATAATATATCTTTTATGTGATCATCATTGAAAGTAAGAAACTTTTCTGATGTGTATAGTATGTTCTCATGGTAGTATGGTCAAGTCATCTATAGTGTACCTCACCATTTCTTTAAAAAAAAAAAAATAGTTGTGTTTTTATCGTTCAGTCAAATTATGGGCGTTACAATGAGACTTGAATTGGCTATTAGAATTATAGCCCTCATCATAGTTATATAAATATTTTCATATTATTAATATTGAGAATAATATTAGTGTAACATTAACTTGGTTTCTTAGAATGATGTTGATAATCATATTAGAAGTAGCTTAGGTCTCAATGACGATCTTAACCTGACATGGGAAGTATTAAGAAAATTAAAATACATGGAAATAATATTATTGTCGTGAATTAAATTAAAATAGTGATAGGTTGAGGTGACTGTGTGTCAACAGAGTTAACATTGATCACATTCATCCCTGGTAGTAAACTTTTGACCTCCTTATGCAATAATAATACTAGGACTCTTATCTTCATTGCTTGAGGGTGTGCACGATGGACTCCGCGCACCTGACCTTGCTACCCCCACACTCCTTACTCTCGACAATGTGCTAGTGATGATGATGCATAGGCAATGTCACCGGATGCACATCGCATGTACCATGCACATGTATGATTGCTACATGTTAGTATTATGTAATATTGTTTAAAAAGAAAAAAAAAAAAATGGTTGTGTTTATGCCCTATTGTAAAATTATGGGCATTACAATTGGTGACTACCATCCCATAACATGTGCATGCTTCATTATAATGTGCTCACATTTTCTCTTTCATGGGACCCGAAAGTGGAGTGGCAACTTTTTTGGTCCCCCATCTTGTTGCACATTCTCGTGTGACCCATTTTACATTTGACACCTTTTACATTTTTGTTAGGATAGAATGGGAATAAATCCCATTATAACAATATTCCCTTTTCACAACTAAATTGAGAAGATTTTGAATCCATTTGAAGCTTGAGGTTGAAAATTGAAGATTCCATTAAATCCAGAAAATTGAAACTGAATGTTAGGAACTGTTATGCCCTTACCCCAATAGTGTGTATTGGGTTATGAGTAGTCAACTTGTGGCTACCTTAAGTATTACTTAAGTCATATTATCATTATTATATTGTTATTTAGATATTTAGGTTGGTCTAGGGTTTATATAGGGCTATCTAAGTCAACCTGGGTGATATCCTAGGCATAAATAGGTATATAAAGGAGGTTGTGAGTCTTATTTTATCATCATGTTGAGTATTGTGCTCTTATTTAAGACTATTGGAGGTATCCCCCTCAAAGTGTATTAGGAGGTTTCCCCCTCAAAGTGGCATATTATTATCAAGTATTTGTAGCATATTTCATATCATCTTCTTCTATTGTGCAAGTTATTTCATTGTAGGAACAACCCAAAAAAATGTTTTAAGACAAAAATTGTAGCTCGCCTTATCATTTCTCCAACTAGGATACTAAAACTAGATGACTGATTGAAAACACACCTTACTTATTCATTATATTTTTCAAGCCAAGAATTATAAATTTCATCTAATGGTCATTGTATTCTAGTACCTTTGACAATTTATTATAATGGGAATTATATTTTGCATCCATAATTGCCCTAGTTTCCTTGTTGAACACATCCAAACTTGATTCTATTTTTATTTATTCATCAATTGAATTATTCAATGAGGAAAAATATTCCTTTCCATTGAAAAAAAATGAACAGAGTGAAAATATAAAATTACTAAATTCACCTTTCCAAATTTTAAATTACTGACTATCCCATTGTTGTCCAGTATTTCAAGCAACCCCTTGCTCCAATATTTCAAACAATTTCAACTTATTCTTCAATTACAATTCTAATCAAGATTGATAAGTTGAATTTTCCCCTACTAACCCAACCATTTCATTGCTTTCAACCAATCCCATAGGAGCATTAGCATCATTCTTGGTAAATCAGAAAATTTCATTAATTGCTAAAAATATGGGAATCCAAGTACTAATCATAAATTTCAAAATTACTTTTTGTTGCATATGCTTGATATTTAAGCATTTTTCAAGTTTTAATATCCTCCCCAAGTATCTTCTCGCTAATGGATTATGTGAGATATCCTATGACCTAGTAAGTCATCAACCAAATCACTAACCATTTTTTGTCCATCTCTGACACTCTTTTATTCCTCCTTGCTATGGTTGAGCTACTCATTTAACTCATTTATCCTTGATAATTACATTTCTCTATCTTGAGAGATGTTTCAACTGATCTAGGTTGAGGTGTATATGGATTTGAAGCAATGGTTGGAGGTGGAGGAAACTATTATTTGATATTGTTGTATTCCTTCAACAATTTCATATGCTCTTGAAATTTATTGTAATCATATTCTAACTTTTTTGCAGTTATTTCCTACCTAACCATAGCAATACTAACAACTAATGATGGTTCTTGGGGAACACTTTTATTAGCAATTCTTCTCACAATAAAATTTCTTCATAATTCACCACATCCACTTGGGGCTTATTGGAATCCTGTGAAATTTCCTAGATAACCAATGTCTCATATTTTGTGCTAAAACCTTATCCAAAATAAAAATCATTTTCTTGTTATTCTCTAGTCAACACTTTCAAATCAATTTCTTTCCTCCTTATTGTATCCAATGCTATCATTGAGGCAATATTTGAGTTTAGTAATAACAAGCATCAACTTTCCTTAGCAAATTTTCACCCTTAATCGAGAGACATACTTTTAAGCTTGAAGTCCACTTCCTCCATGACGTGCCTGGTTATCTTTTTCATCTCTTCCTATGATGCATCTCCTTTTCTTTTATTAAATTTTTCAAAAAATTCTTCTAAATTATTCTTCATCAAAAAGTCCTCAAATTCCTTAGCTTTGGATAAATCATCACCTATGATGAATTCGATATAGGAATTTTTTTTCTAATATAAAGCACTATGTTATACTTGACTTTAAAATCAATTGTTATTCTATTTGGAGGGGGTCCCTCAACTTGATTTCTTAGAGGAGAAGGGAGAATTTGATTAACTTCCTCAATATTTGGCTCACTCTCTCCTATATCCTCTTATTCAATATAATCAATAGAATAATGTACCAAGTGTTACACACCACTTGGTATTTCTATATGTGTCGTAGGGGGAGCCCTTGATAATACTGACACTATTGTTTTATGTATAAGCTATTCAACTTATTTCTTTATAGGATTCTCTTCAATTCTAATAGATATTAAAATTAGTGTTGGAATAATATTAATGATAACTTTATCATTATTCAACATACTTTGGAGCCTCATCATTGGGTCAATAATTTCAAAATAGGCTCCTTTATATCTAGGATGGGATTTCTTTCTCATCTCTTCAATTTTTTGAATTGCAGCCCATTTTTCTTTCCCTAATTTAAACTCTTCATCAATAACACCATTTTTGATGGAATATTCCACTATGTCAAATAGGCAATACAAATTGGACCTCTTTGCATCCAATCTAACTTGATTTATAAAGTGTCCAAGATCACAACTTCTTAAATTATCAACCTTAATTCTAAAATCTTGTAATAATGTGGATAATACCCCCAATCCTTAGCCATGTTTTTAAATTCAAAGAAAATCATGGAAGATGCCAAGAGAGTCCCCTTTTCACTATTTATTAAATGAAACTTTTTAGTTTCATTTAATTTCCACATTATTTTCTTGAATGGAATTCTTTCTACTATAAATTTTGGAAATGTATGAGGCTAAGCTGGAGACCCAAATATTTTGATAATAGTGGTATTGGTATGCAAAAACCAATCACTCCAATTGTGGTCTACCCTAGACATTGGATCTCTTCCTCTCTATCACAAAAACTTCAACATTTTCATTAATAATATTTGAGAATAAGGAAATCCCAGGTTGCCCAATTCTACTTGAACAAAGAACTGCTCCAAAATAACATAATTTTTAGTCATGCAATGCATGTACCAAATATGAGTCCATGTCTAAAAATTAAATTGAACTCCTTCATCATTATGAATTCTCTACATCATTGTATTACTCTAGATATTCTTTACACTATATGACAAAAAAATGGCATAGCAATGAGTACCACCTAAAATGAATTAAAAAATCCTTATATGATATTGTTGATAGTTAATTATGAATTTCCTTCAACAATGTAAGATGCATATTCAAAACCCATATTCAAATCTCTAAGTTCTAAATCAATAGAAGATATCATTAAATGAATTAGAATTTGCACCTTAAAATTCATATCTAGAAATTGTCATAAAACAAAGTATGTGCAGATAAAATAATCCCCAAATATTTTATAATAAAAGGGTTCAATTTTATCCTTAACAAACTCAATGATTTTTTTTGTCATTTCCTCTTCTTCTATGATGAGGTAACCACATCATCCTATAGTTGCACTTATCCCTAGTGAACTCTCTATTTAGTGAGTTAAAATCAATAGGAACATCAGCAGTCACATTCAGGCCAAAGACCTCACAAATATGGTGCCTATCCAATTTCATAAAAACACCACCATTCTTGTTTCTAATTACTCTATTATCTAGGTCATACCTCTTAGCCAATTCTCTCTTTAGGTCAACGTTGGCATATACATTAGGCACCACTGGATTTCCCAAGTCCATCTTCTATATAATTGAAATAGGCCTATCATATCGACTCCTTCTGTATTCATATTCAAATAAATTCCAACCTTGAGTATTATAATAGAGCATTCTTTGATCTTTTCAATTAATTATGTCCTCTTCATAATTCCTCATTTACCTTTTATCTTGTGAAGTGGATTGGCTCATGTTTAGGGTTTTTATAGATGATCTAGGGTTTCTAATTAGGGATTAATTATGTAAAGAAAATATTACAGAATTCTCAAGAAACCCTAACATACCTAACTGATTGCCAGAGAATTTTCTTTGCAAATCTTGAATAGAGAATGATGGAAGTGAAAATAAAAATTCATGATGAACCCCCCAAAATGGAGCTTTATTTCAGTTCATGATTACAAAATTCTTATATAACCCCCACACTATTTTGGCACTTTATAATTTTAGTGCATAAGCAAGTCCAATTGGAACAAAAAATGAAATTTTATAATTTTATTGTGGAATAATTTCCAATGGACCCAACAACATATTAACCTTTAATAAGTTATGGCTGAGTAATGGTCAAGAAAACAATGGCCGACCAATGGTCAATTTGCAGAAAATGACAAATTCAATGGCTTTTTTTAGCCTTGAATCCCTGATAGGCATAGTTTTCAAACTCGCAAGCCCACAGAAAATGTAGGTTAGTATCATGCAGGTCTAAAAACACAAATGTTTAGACACATATTTGTGAGGCCTAATTGGAAGCCTTTTAGGCTAGAAAGGCACTTGGACAAACACAAGAAATTGATCTTTGATATATATGAATAAGAAAATCTCCCAGACAAAGATAGAATATACTTTGATCGTTTATATGTAGAATGTGAAAAAGATCTAAGATCAATAGTGTGTCTTCAAAACCCTTTGAATAATAGGGTTGTTGAACATGATGAAGGTCTCTTCAATCCAACTCGCTTGCATATATGATGAGGGCGCAGCCTGAGACTTAGAAAATAACCCACAGACAAGAAAATAATTTTATTATTCAGAAAATAGAGCTTCTTACATGCAGAGGATCTCAAATCCCCAAGTTCTACAACACATGCAAGTTACAGAAAGCTACAGAATCACCCTTTCGCAATATGCGAGCTTGTCCCCAAAAAGTTACCCAAAAATTAGAAACAGCCCATAAATAGAGAGCTCCTCTTTAGTTTGGAGCCAAAGCGACGGTCAAATTTGAGTTTAGTGGGTTTGGTAGAAAATTTACAACATGAAGTTCAAATTTCAAAGGACATTTGCAATTGTATCTTCTTCTAGAGAGTCGCATGACTTCAGGGGCCATAACTTTTGATCGGGACAACGATTCATGAACTGTTTAAAGCCGTTG
>VDFB02174832.1:39604-151407 GCA_007258455.2 Sequoia sempervirens | reverse complement strand
ATTCTTTTATTTGAAGTTGTTTCATCAACTAGAGCAGTTGTTATTGCACGGCGAGCCACATTCTTATCTTTTGATCGACTTTTCTTACCAATAACATCAATAGCATTAGCAACACTAGATATGACTTGTTCTACTGAATCATCTTTCTTTTTTGGTTTTACAAAACACCTAATTTTTTCATCACTTTTCTTATTTTAAACATTCTCATCAATTGCACCATGAGTTGACATTGGAATCCTAATTTCTTTCTATAAAAAAACATTTTATATATTTTATTTCCATAATTTCTAATTTGTCTTGAAGAAACTTTACCACGAAGGTTATCTAGCACATTTGTTTCAATTGTAAAAAAAACATTTTCACCTTCATCCATAGATGGAGTTTCATTTTCATTCACACAAGGGGTTTCATTTTCATTTTCAAATGTAAAAGGAATTTCATTCTCATTTTCATCAATATTAGGGATTTCATTCTCATTTACATTCTCATAAGATATAATTTCATCATTTTTTTGTTTCGGTATTGTTTCAACCCTAGTATTATTGATCTCATCAATTGTGTATCCAGCTTCTTCTAAACAAGCAATATCAATATGATAAAAACTTGGGTTTGAAGACATACCTGGATAGATTGTTTGAATAGGTACATTTTCCATACTTATTGAGGTGGATTTGAAGACACACCCCAAGTTGTTTGCATATCATTCAAAGTTGAAGTTGAAGGCACAAATGGTTTGTCTCCATAATTGCATTTTGTTTCATATTCACCATCTTCACATTTACATCATCTACATTCATTTCATCATTCATGGCTTCCTCTTCAACATTCTTGGAACTAGATGCTTCCAAATATTTCATTTGATGAATCATTTCTCTCCTTTCCCTTTGTCTTTTTGCCTCCTTATCTTTATTTGCTTGAATTTCTTCGGGTGTCATTACCTTTCTACATCTTTTTCTTTGTCTTTTCTTATCACCCATGGTTACCAAACCCTCTTTGATGACAAAAATAATAATTCAAGAAACCTATTTTAAAATTGTCACCTCCTTCAAATATTCAAATTAAACTATGTACTATGAAGATTATTTTTTCTATAAACTTTGAAGTACAAAATCATCATGAGTACATCCAAAAATTCACTTTTTCCAAATCTTCTTGTAAAAAATTTTTGCACTTGATTCCACTTCAGAAAATTTAACTTGCACTTTTACTCTTCCAACAATTTGAATAGAATATGCCCTGCACAAGACAAATTTGCAATAAAAAACGCAGAAAATGACACTTTCGGACCGTACTACAGAAAAGGAATGTTGCAAGAAAATCGTGTTTTACCAGTATTTTTGAAATTAGAAAAACGGCTATTTTAGAATTATTTTATAATGTGTGTAATGCCATTCGTGAATTGCACGCTAAGCCGAACGGTTGCTATGAAACGTAGTACATTTAATTTAAATAACGCATATGCGTTATTTAAAAGTTGAACTCCCATACCAAATCCAGCTGGTTTTAGGCTTGGAAAAGGCTTGGCAATCCGAGCCTTAGCTTTTGACCTGCAACTAAAAAACTAAGGCAGATTGAAGAAGAATGTCCAACTTTGACAACATAGATGATGGACTTTTTTTTTGAATGAGTCTATAAAATTAAAACCCATTAGAGAACACAATGTCTACTTTCTAAATATATAATTTTTGTTAAAATTGGATTACATTTGCTATTTTTTAATTAATTTCTAAGCAAACTAGGCCTTAAACTTGAAATATCAGGTTTTTTTGGTTTTTTAATAACTTTGTATTGGTTGAGTTTCTTGTAAAAAAAATTATATGGGACCAAACTTCAGACAATTCTCTACACAATGAAAAAAAAAAGAGTCAAAAAATGTTTTGTTTAGGTCCAATTATGTTGTCCGTACACGTTGATTTGAAAAAACATCAATTAAGGCCAATAAAAAATTAATTAAAAAAAAAATATTCAACCAAAAATTACAAAAAAAAATCCAGCCCAAACTTCATGTTGTTAGCTCTCTTTTCCTAAAAGGAATTAGCAAAATAATTTTATTTGGGTTAAAAAGTGTTGTCGTACACCTGCTTGGTATGGTTAAAAAACAGGGACTTTAAAAAAGTGGTTTTTATAGATCTTTATCAAAATTTAATTTCTATAAACTGGGTATTTTAATAATTTACATATTTGGAAACTAGATTCAAAATTATAAATTTCATATTACTGACTTTTTTTAAGATTCATTGTGGAAGTGCCTCAAATTTTCAGTCCAAGTGTGACAAATTCTGAAAAACAGCAAAAACATTTCCACTTTTTGAGTTTTTTGTGTACCCAACTTCTTGCATCCTCCATAACCTTAATTCATTAATGGTGTTGTAAAATAATGTTAGGTAGTTTTGGTAATTGAACAACATTTGTTGTTTCATTTTTAGATGCTAACATCAGATAGTCCTCTTGATGTTCATGCCACAATGGACCATGGTGTTGTTGTAACAGTAGCAAGTTATGATCCTTTGACAGAGGTACACAAAAAATTAGTAAATTTCACATTATATTGTTCTTTTATTGATCTATTATTAAAATATTTAATGATACTTGTATTTAGTTTAATTTCTATCTTGATGCTTGCTACAGGGGCTTGTCACTCTAGATTATGAAACATGCCCCTATTGTGGATGAGCATGTTGATTATTTGTATGTGATAAGTGATTATTTTGTTATATGTCATTCCACAATTCAATTTCTATATATCAATGTCTATACTTTTATTGTATTAGATGGGCATCCAAATTAGTCTAGAGAGGAGGACGAGTGAGTGCACTCAAAAGACACCAACATCACATGCATCTCCATCTAGTCAACATTCAAAGGTAGCTCGTGATCTATTTCCTTCCCCTAGTGGGAAATGACTATGTATTCTAAGGGTTCTTTGTTGTATGGCTATGTGGCATTTTTGAAATGTATATGTTTTGTATTATGGATATGTGACATTTTATGTTCATACAATTTTTTTGCAAGCCTGTATGACTTTATTAGATATACTATTTAGTGTAGGAAAATGTATCCCTTTATATTTCCACACTTTGTTTGGGCCCTCCTAGTTAAATCGACTTAATGCTGCCTTAATTAAGTGTTGTTAAATGTATTTATTTACACTTCACACTTATTTAGGGCTCCCTTAAATAATTGAGCTTAATTATGCCTTAATAAGCCCTTTTATGCATTTACAAGCCTAATTAATTACAATTTCCAAAGGGGAAACCCGACAAAAATTAATGCCTAAACATTACACTTTACATTGGAGAATGTGAGTTCCAAGTTTAGGGACCTGAGACCCGTTCGCCGATGGGTGAATGGGTCCTCCCTAAGCCTTAGGAACCCTTTTTTAATTATGTTTTTGGTGGGACCTTAAGTTTCTAAATTCAAATTTTGAATTTCGGCTTGTAATGTTTAATTTCAAGGAATTAAGGTTACATGCCTATAAATAAGAGGTTATTTTCACTAATTCCATCCTAAGCAATCCTAGAAAATCTTATGAGCAAGTTTATGATCAAGATCATTTCAAGAGAATTCAAGAGTGTTATTATCAGAGATTTATTGCAGCTATCAAGATTAATCCATCATGTCAAATTCTTCTTGCATCATGCATGTTGTTTGAGCTAACATTGTGATGTAGGCTTCATGATCAAGTGAAGCATTATTTCAAGCACTTTCAAGTTTGAAGATCCACATCCTTTGAAGTCATTTCATGCAAATTGCAAACCTTCATAATCAAGCTTCTACAAGGGTTTGTTAAGTGGTAACATAGCATTGTTCATTCTCCATTCCCTCCATGCTATTTCATTTCATTACAAGGTTTCATTACCTAAATGGGGTTTGACCAAGGAAAACCCCCATTCACCCATAAGAAAACATTTTTCTCCTTTATGTGTGTGTTTGCAGATTTAGGTTGAAGAAGGCTTGAAGATCTATTAAAAATCAAAATTGAAGAAGTTGTAAAAGTTACAAAAGTTGGCATCTTTTCACGAAAACTCTTCTACAAAATTTATTTTTGACTTTCTGATATTGAAACATGTGTAAACTGGAAGCTATAGATCTGCATTAGAGGCTCTCGAAAGCTGAGTAAAATCCCTGAAGGTGGACCCATTCACCCTAGGACAAATCAGTCCCTGTTCAACCATCTGAAACTACCTTTTGGTGACAAGTGCATACTACTTTATCCTTCTCAGATATGTAGTTTATTAGTTGTTTATGTCTATCATAAAGTTTGTCTTCATATGGAAATTTTGAATTTGTATAATTGGATTGATTTGACACATTTTATTTATCTCCCAAAAGTGTTGTTTAGCTCATTTTAGCCTTTTACCCCTATCCCTCAAGTCATAAAGGAAATGAACAGATTCTTACTTTGGGTTGATTAATCACCTAAGGGTAGTTAGTCAAATCATTCTAGGGATCTCATTTCCTAATGAAGTGAAGGTGTTTAGGGTCCTTGTGTTATTTGGTGAACCTATTCCATCCTTAAAGGGGATCCCTATAATCTCCCTTGCACCATCATTTCATATTGCATAGATGGATTGACATATAATGTTGTATCACCTTATGGATTTTTGGTTAATGCATTTTTTTTACCACTTTTATTAGGATGAGGATCTAGATAAATTTATGTGTGCATGTATGTGTGAAAGTTTTATGATACGAAGCACTACAAAGTTTTGTTATAGAATTAAAAATAGTATATATATTTTATTTATTTGCTCAACCTTAAATGGCATACTCTTTAGGAAGTTGTATGGCTATTATTTTATAATGTCATCTATTTATATATTGCTCTTTATTTTCTTTTATTTGCTAATGTTACATGTATGTATATATTGCATGCCATGAAGGATGTTGGTTATTTAATAGTTGAACTATTTTTATGTGTATCATCTCATGATTGTTGGACAATGCTATTGATGCACACAATGTGTTGGTGGATGAATTGACAAATGTAAGTCTCGAGGGTGTCACTTGGGTTATCATGATAATACATTGTTTTTTTTTAAGAACAATACTTGAAACAATGCAATGATATGTGATGCTAATTCATCTTTGTAGTTTATGTTGGAGGTATGTTTGACCTTTCCAAAGCCATGTTAGAAACTACAAAAGGTTGAAAAAAGTATAGTTATTTCCAAGTCATGTCTTGTATATAGTAATTTGCATGGTTAGTATTGGGGTATTTCACATTTGTTGGAGATAGATTGATGATCTTATCACAATTGTGAGCATTGGGGAGTTGCTTTGGTGTACAATAGACAATAACTTTACCATAAAAATTGCAAGCCATGAGAATGGTCTTGGAATTACTATAAAAATAAATATTAGTTGATCCTCTTAGATCAATTACCTCTCCTTGTAAATCAATAGTGTCTTGCATTATCTACAAAGTAGGTGCAAAATCCTTGATCTATAGTTGTTACTTAGTGAACCATTTGGCTTGTTTTGGGAGCTAGCTCACTTCAACTAGACTCTACATAGGCATAGAATAATTTTATGTAAAGATGGCTTCCAAAATCTAATCTATTTTTTCCATTACAAATTGTGTGTCAACTAATAGTGAATTGTCAAAATCTAATTATGTATAGTTGTATGACATAATCTTCTTTAGAGCTAGCAAACATGTTGAGCATGAAATCATTTTATGAGTCTAGTATCTCTTATTACCCACTAACACAACTATATTGTGAGGATTGAAACTATATATACACTTCTGACTATGCATGTATTAATGTCCAAGGAGTAAATTATAGAATTCCATTAGCACTACATCACAAAATTACTATTTCTAAATAGGAAAAAAAGAGCATATGAAAAGCAACGGTGAATGTAAAATATGTACCTTGGGTATTGTAGGAGCTAAACCATCTCAATATGTACTACTATAGATGAAGCATGGCTGGAAAATTTGGTCACTTAGTGGTTGCTAAAGAAGTGAGGTTCTTCATGCTACTACCATTGATCATAAATTCTAGTCTACCCTTGCACCCACATCTATGTTCATGGAATAATCACCTTGGTTCAACTTTTGGCATGGTTGTTTGTGTGGTTTTGACTAGAATGCTAGGATTTTTGTCAATGATTCCTTTTCATGGCTTGATATCATCATTCTCTACTTTGTGTTGTTATCTCTCAGAAACGTACCCTTGCTAAGTTGCAAAACTTAGCTTTCTAGAGGAACATGGAAACACTCCTAAGGTTGTGGGTGACCTTGAAATTTGGAGTGAATCTTTGGATGAGGCCAACTTCCTTGTTGATTATCACCTAAACTACTGATTTTCGAGGAAAAGGGAGAAGGATAACTTAAAAAGACTAAAATGAAAACTAAAGTGATACACTAGACTAAAAGGAATAATGAAAACTCAAAATTTGCACACTTGGCTCCCTCTGACAGAAATATAAGTTGCACAAACTTGTTACAGTAGAATTTTGCATAAGTATTTCACTAAAAGGTCAAAGAACAAACAACTTGCAAAGGGAGGAGAAAAATTCATAATTAACAAGCTAAAAGCACTTAACAAACACAATCAATAACCTGCACTATCTTACTATTTGCAGCAAAAGCATTAGCATATGAGACAAAGACCACAAGGAAGAAAAAACTTCACAAGTTAGCTCGATCAATCATTATCATACACAAATACTGCAAGAACAAGATGACAATGACTTCATTACCAGAAATAAGCAAGGTTTCCTTTGAATTCCATATCCAAAATGAGTTACAAAACTACAAAAATCTATGAAAGGACTACAAGAGTCACTATCTCCAAAAGTTGTATGAATAAAACTCCTCAAAAAAGAGTCCCAAGTGACACTATAACCATCAACTCCAAGTAGCTCCACCAAAAAAGCTCTAGAAGCAGTTGGGGTCGGATGCAACAATAAGCCCCAAATTTAACATGTAAATCTATCTCCAAAAGTGATCAATAAGGTTGAAATGGTCAATCTTGACCAAGTCCTCCATAAAGGAAAGCTAAAATCACTCTAAGATGCTCTCCCAAGTCATTAAAAAGGAGAAACAGTTCCTATATCCTTGCCTCATGTTTGTAAACTGATTCTTAACTCTCCTATATGCTTGCAACTCAATAAACCCAACTAAATCCCCTATATGCTTGTAGATTCGCCACAATTCCCTTTTGTTCACTAAATAACATAATCAAAATGATTTATAAAACATTATTTTAACTATATTTTACTATATAATCCTATGACTTGACCATATGAGTCAATGCAAAAGTCATAAGTGCTAAAGGCTTTCACAAAGGAAGCATATACAAAGGGATATGAGAATACATTAAGCACGGGTATTAGTTCATAATGTAAATGTTAAAATAAAAGGTAAAAATACCTTTTACTTGTCAGCTTTTCCCATTAGGGTTATGAAACCATAGAAACAAAAGATAGCCAAACATTTCAAAATGCATATCATTTTGACACTCGAGCTTCTAGAAACTTGGAATGTTTACCATAGGGTTTCACCTGGGGCTCTGTTCAAGTTTTGATGGCAGACTCTGTACAAACAGTGGCAGTTTCCAATAGATTTCTTGACAAAATCATCATGAGAAAGCCTACGGTAAACTTTTTGTAAGCATATTCTATATTTTCTTGTTTGTTTTCTATGGATAAAATTTGCAAAATATGAGGATATTTGATTTTCTGCTTATTCCTTCTTGTAATAAGCATTTTATTCAACATCATCTCTATATTTACTTGGCATTATGAGTAGGAACCTTGAGTTACTTTGTATACTACTTTTCCTATTTGCAAATATAGAGGGAAATCCATTCCTATGGCTATGGCCATATATGTTGCAGGTACCCAAAAACTCATGCCATCTTTTTTGTTTTCATGCACTCTTTTGGTATACAAGGCTTTGTATCTGTAGATGATAATTGGCTCGTCCCCTTACAGTTTTCTACTCTTCAATGATTGTGATTTTACTGCATTTTGATGTGTTGAGACTCAAGGGTTTGGAAACAAAACCCTAGAGCCCGAAGTTTTGAATTTCTTGTAATTTTTTTATTTCATGAAAAGCTCAGTTTCAATACTCCTTGATATTTTTTTCTATTTTGTGTGCACTTATATGCATCTCTCCTTTTCACTTACAACAAAAGCTTTTTAAAAATATTTTCAAAATGAGAGCCACAGGCCATGGCTTTCCAATGCTCTGAGATCTCTTCATTTTTTTACAAACTCAAAAGTTTAATTTCTTTTGCATTTTTTGGAGCAAAATAGTAACAAAACCCCAAACATGGCTTAACACAGACAGATTAATGGCTTACTTTTTTTTGTAGCATCCTCTCCATGTCGAGGGCTTTATTTCATGCAATCTAGGTTTTCAATGTATAGAAAACAATAAAAATGTTTGTTCCTTGCATTTTTGCACATAGATATCTTCATTTATTTCCTTGGGATATAATATAATTGCAGCCAACACTGTCATAATCACCGTTTATAATAAGATAGCAAGATTATAGCATGAAAGAGATTCCATGAGAGGACTCAGTTTGAGCACATAACTTAGTTGATTTTGATCTTTTACTATTTAGTTAAGCTTCATTTAACTTGAAAATATTTTGTCTTCTTGATTGCCACTATCACTTGCTATCACACATTATCCATCTTGGACTGTCACTACCATGTATTAAAGGTTGTCCCTTAATGTTAACTGTCCTTTCAATGATAGTCCTCTTATACACTGTCTTATGCCATGTGATTGTATTTGGTGGT
The DNA here is from genome assembly GCA_007258455.2 of Sequoia sempervirens. Taxonomy (NCBI): domain Eukaryota; kingdom Viridiplantae; phylum Streptophyta; class Pinopsida; order Cupressales; family Cupressaceae; genus Sequoia; species Sequoia sempervirens. The sequence continues at coordinate 142,641 of VDFB02174832.1, read as the reverse complement.
ACCATTGTTCAATTTTTATAACATTGTGATTCCCTTGAGCATCAGTTTGTCATTTACACCAATAAACTCATCATCTTCACTGCTATGAATGATGAATTCATTCTCAATAGTATCACAATGTTATGAAAGAATTAACAAACTTATCCTATCATAACACAAAATAATGGCACACTGGGCTCAACCCTTGTGGGAGCCACATTTACCCCACGTGCTGTAATCAGATAAATAATTCAGCAACATACTTTTTCTTGTATCTGCACATGAAGCAAACAAGTTAGAAAAACATATGCAAATTTTGGATGTGTTTGGTGACTTCATTGGCTTTCTTAGACACCTAAAGTATGCATTTCTTATTTAATGCATTTGGAGATTAGTTTATACATGCATAGGTGTATGTTCATGTAAGGTTTATGATCTTTCATTGCTTAGAGCATTGCTCTAACACCATTACTATTGTCAGATGCAGGAACTAGGAACAATGAGGAATTAGGAGGGACAAGTAGCTCATATCTCCAACAAAGCAAGATAACATCGAACCAGTCATTCTCAGGAAATGTCTGGTTACTCTCCTTATATGCACATTTTCTTTCATTTACTTATTCATGTATATGCTTTTCTTAATTTGTATTGAATAAGAAAAATTTAATCTCACGGCTTGTGTGAGACAATGTACAATTTTATATTCAATAAAGATACTTCTTGTTCATAAGACTTGTATAAATCTTTCCTATATTACATGCATCTTTGTAAATGTAGTAATTTGTAAAAATGTAATCTTTTTTGAATTATTTCATTTATGCAATTGAATCTAATATAGGAATGGATGAAATGTACCTTTTTCTTCTTTATTCAAATCAATAAGCTCTACCTTATTGAGCTATAAGTGAAAATCTACTAACATTTTTGGCAACATCTGCTATGTGTTTTCCTACTGAACATGAAGAATAGTTGCCTAGGCTTGTCCATTGGGCATGGAGTCATTTGGAAAACTCAGAAACATACCTAAAACAACCTTGTACATGGCTATAACTCATTTGTAACTCATTGAAATAGATCAAATCACCTTGGAAACTTATTGGAAGGAGACTACCTAACTATGCTGGAACAACACTTAGGGAATTGAAACTTGCATCTAAACCTATTATAACCTACCCTAACTAGCAAGACAAAACTGCTTAAACAAAACCATTTATAGGATGACTAAAATAGTTACCCCTTCTTCTCAATATTTAGTGATTTTCATGCATGATGGCAACTAAAAGAAGACAATATACTGAGAAATGTTCAACAAGTTGATGCACCAATTCATGAAAAAGATAAATAGATTCTCTTATCTCCCCAAACAGATCATATGTAATGTTATTCAAGGGAGGATAAGTGAGTTGAACATACTCTTGTTTAGCTGCCAGTGCATCTTGGATACCATCTTCCATTTTACCTTCATATGTGAGTGCAAGATTGATCATTGGTGTTGCATTGGACTCCATACTAGCTAAATATCTGATTGGACAACCCCTTGAATGAACAAATCTTGGACTCTCCTTGGTGATCTCCTATTTTTCAAACAAACAAGGCACTTGATCACCCACTTGTTTTACATACTGTTGTTCCAAATGATCATTCCTTCCTTCAATGGAGGAAGGGAAATTTCCAAACAATGAGGTGACTTCTTCCAACACACTTTCAATTAAAACATCAGCCTCAGGCTCTTTTTATACACCAAAAAGGAAGCTGCTCATAATCCTCATTATCACTCAAAGAAAGACATTCCAATTTAGGCTTGTCTTCCTCAACGAAGGAAGGCAAGTGTTCAAACAATGAAGAGGCCCCATCCAACCAACCTTCAATTGGTCTATCAGCTTCCAACTCTTCTGCACAATAGAAAGGAAGCTCCTCCAACCAGCTAGGACCTTGCAAATCAAGTTCATGAAGAGTCTCTTTATTTAAAAGAATGGATTCCTCCTTCTCAAGTTTACATTCCTCTTGTTGTTTTAGCACTTGTTCAAACTTGTGAACTTGTTGTTCTAGTTCATCACGAGTGACAACTTCTGATTCTTTGCCACCCAACTTTGAACAAAATTGTTGAATTATGTCTGTGCACACCTCTTCGTAAAGCTCAACATTAGCCTTTTCAATTAAAACATGCTCGAAGATATCAAAGCTCTCACCTTGGGGAATAGTATCAAGTTCAGTTTTAGGCTCTTCTTCCTGAGTTAAGCCTCCATTGTCTTGCTGATTGTCATCAATAAGTAACCCACCAATGTCTTCTTGCTATTCTGAAACAATTTCACCATCTTGGAGAGCTTTTCTTTTTGTTAATCGATACTCCTTCAAAGCAATTTGCAACAAATATGGAATTCTAGTCTCTCCCATGGTGAATGAACTGTCTTGGTCACACTTTTGCTCTTCTACAACAACTCTTTATTTTTTGAAACTCCCCTCAAGTTGCCTCTTTCAAAACTCCTTCATTAGTTGGTGTTGATAATCTGAGTAAGCTTGAATACTCTGCACCCGAGTAGACAACAACTTCATTTTCCCTTCCTTAGCAACTATCTCTCGTTCAAGACCCTCTTCAAATTGCATCCTCTACGTCTTCAACTTTTGATTATAAAAATAGGCCTGTTCAACCATTTCTTATTGCTGCATAATGATTTTTTTCTGCTTCTTGACATCGACCAACATTCTATTCATGTGTAAGAACACCTTACTAATATCATTAATCTTAATATATTCAAGACTTTGGCTTAGATCCCACAACATATGATCTAATTGTTGGATCAAAACCAATACACTCTGATAAGGTGTTCTTGAGGACGGTTATGTGAATAGTCATGTTGATTGGCATCAATAACCTCTTCTTAAGACTGATTTTGATCATTTATTGGCTGATACAAAGATTGAGCAGGAGTGGGAGGGTGGGAAACATGATGAAAATGCTAGTAATCTGCTGTTATAGAGTCATTTGACATAAAAACAGTAGGTTTTTCTATATAATATGGCTCATAAGAGGACATATTTGCATGACTCTCATGGAATGGAGGTGGAAAACCACTAAATTGTTGATAACTAGACATTGTAGAGATAAGACATGAAAAATAACAAGCCTAAACAACAAGCCTTATTAATCACAAATGACTGGACTACTGAAACCAGTTGTTATGAGGTTGGAGTCGCCATGGTGTTGTTCAAACTACCTCCCAAGGCTGATAATACTGAGAAAAACACCAAATTCCTCAATATTTTGAAGTTCTTAATGATGCATGGGTGCACGGAGTCACCATGATATGATAATATTAACCTCTGAAAGGCCTGAAACTTACGGGTTGCATATAAAAAACCAGTAATACACACGTAATTTCCAAACTGTTCATTCGATAGTCCCACCGGGCGTGCCAAAACTAAAACTGTTAAGTTGCAGAACTTAAAGCTTTTTGGAGGAACATGGAAACACTCCTAAGGTTGTGGGTGACCTTGAAATTTGGAGTGAATCTCCAGATGAGGTTGGCTTCCTTGCTGATTATCACCTAAACTACTTATTTTTGAGGAAAAGGGAGAAGGATAACTTAAAAAGACTAAAATGAAAACTAAAATGATACACCAGACTAAAAGGAATAATGAAAACTAAAAATTTACACACTTGGCTCCTTCTGACAAAAATATAGCTTGCACAAACTTGTTACAATAGGATTTTGCATAAGTATTTCACTAAAAGGTCAAAGAACAAACACATTGCAAAGGGAGGAGAAAAATTCACAATTGACAAGCTAAAAGCACTTAACAGACACAATCAACAACCTGCACTATCTTACTATTTGCAGAAAAAAGCATTAGCATATGAGACAAAGACCAAAAGAAAGAGAAAACTTCACAAGTTAGCTCGATCATTATCATAAACAAATACTGCAAGAACAAGATGACAATGACTTCATTACCAAAAATAAGCAAGGTTTCCTTTGAATTCCATATCCAAAATGAGTTACAACTGCAAAAATCTATGAAAGGACTGCAAGAGTCACTGTCTCAAAAAGCTGCATGAATAAAACTCCTCAAAAAAGAGTCCCAAGTGAGACTATAACCATCAACTCCAAGTAACTCCACCAAAAAAGCTCTAGAAGTAGTTGGGGTCAGATGCAACAATAAGCCCCAAATTTAACATGTAAATCTATCTGCAAAAGTGATCAATAAGGTTGAAATGGTCAATCTTGACCAAGTCCTCCATAAAGGCAAGCTAAAATCTCTCCAAGATGCTCTCCCAAGTCATTACAAAGGAGAAACAGTCTCCTGTATCCTTGCCTCATGTTTGTAAACTAATTCTTAACTCTCCTATATGCTTGCAACTCAATAAACCCAACTAAATCCCCTATATGCTTGCATATATGCCACAACTCCCTTTTTTTCACTAAATAACATAATCAAAATGATTTATAAAACATCATTTTAACTATATTTTACAATATAATCCTATGACTCAACCATACGATTCAATGCAAAAGTCATAAGTGCTAAAGGCTTTCACAAAGGAAGCATATACAAAGGGATTTGAGAATACATTACGCACGAGTATTAGTTCATAATGCAAATGTTAAAATAAAAGGTAAAAATACCTTTTACTTGTCGGCTTTTTCCATTAGGGTTATGAAACCATAGAAACAAAAGATAGCCAAACATTTCAAAATGCATATCATTTTGACACTCGAGCCTTCTGGAAACTTAGAATGCCGACCATAGGGTTTCACCTAGGGCTCTGTTGAAGTTTTGATGGTAGAATCTATGCAACAGTGGCAGTTTCCAATAGATTTCTCAGCAAAATCATCACAAGAAAGCCTACGGTAAACTTTCTATAAGCATATTCTATATTTTCTTCTTTGTTTTCTATGGATAAAATCTGCATAAGATGAGGATATTTTATTTTCTGCTTATTCCTTCTTGTAATAAGCATTTTATTCAACATTATCTTTGTATTTACTTGGAATTATGAGTAGGAACCTCAAGTTACTCTGTTTACTACTTTTCCTATTTGCAAATATAGAGGGAAATCCATTCCTATGGCTATAGCCATATATGTTGCAGGTACCCAGAAACTCATGCCATCTTCTGTTGTTTTTGTGCACTCTTTTGGTATACAAGGCTTTGTATTTGTAGATGATAATTGGTTCGGCCCCTTGTAGTTTTCTACTCTTCAATGATTGTGATTTTATCGCATTTCGTTGTGTTGAGCCTCGAGGGTTTGGAAACAAAACCCTAGAGCCCGAAGTTTTGAATTTCTTGTATTTTTTTTTATTTCCTGAAAAGCTTGGTTTCAATACTCCTTGATATTTTTTTCTATTTTGTGCACTTATATGCATCTCTCCTTTTCACTTATAGCAAAATATTTTTTAAAATATTTTCAAAATGATAGCCATAGGCCGTGGCTTTCCAATGCTTTGAGATCTCTTCATTTCTTTACAAACTCAAAAGTTTAATTTCTTTTGCATTTTTTGGAGCAAAATAGTAACAAAACCCCAGACATGGCTTAACACAGGAAGATTCATGGATTACTTTTTTTTGTAGCATCCTCTCCATGTTGAGGGCTTTATTTCATGCAATCTAGGTTTTCAATGTACATAAAACAATAAAAATGTTTATTCCTTGCATTTTTGCACATAGATATCTTCATTTATTTCCTTGGGATATCATATAATTGCAGTTAGCACTGTCATAATCAACTTTTATAATAAGATAGAAAGATTATAGCATGAATGATATTTCATGAGAGGACTCGGTTTGAGTACATAACTCAACTGATTTTGATCTTTTACTGTTCTGTTAAGCTTCGTTTAACTTGAAAATATTTTTTCTTCTTGATTGCCACTGTCACTTGCTATCACACATTATCCATCCTAGACTGTCATTGCCATGTATTAAAGGTTGTCCCTTAATGTTAACTATCCTTTCAATGACAATCCTCTTATACATTGTCTTATGCCATGTGATTGTATTTGGTTGTACCATTGTTCAGTTTTTATAACATTGCGATTCCCTTGAGCATCAGTTTGTCATTTACACCAGTAAACTCATCATCTTTACTACTATGAATGATGAATTCATTCTCAATAGTATCACAATGTCATGAAAGACTTAACCAACTTATCTTGTCATAACACAAAATAATGTCATGCTGGGCTCAACCCTTGTGGGAGCCACATTTACCCCATGTTCTGTAATCAAATAAATAAATCAGCAACATACTTTTTCATGTATCTGCACACGAAGCAAACAAGTTAGAAAATATATGTAGATTTTGGATGTGTTTGGTGACTTCATTGGCATTCTTAGACACCTAAAGTATGCATTGCTTATTTAATGCATTTGGCGATCAGTTTATACATGCATAGGTGTATGTTCATGTAAGGTTTATGATCTTTCATTGCTTAGAGAATTGCTCTAACACCATTGCTATTGCCAAATGTAGGAAATAGGAACAATAGGGAATTAGGAGGGACAAGCAACTCAGATCAGTAGCAAAGTAAGACAACACTGAACCAGTCATTCTCAGGCAATGACTGGTTACTCTCCTTATATGCACATTTTCTTTCATTTACTTCTTCATGTATATGGTTTTCTTAATTTGTATTGAATAAGAAAAATTTAATCTCAAGGCTTGTGTGAGATAATTTACAATTTTATATTCAATAAAGATACTTCTTGTTCAAAAAAGACTTGTATAAATCTTTCCTATATTACATGCATCTATGTAAATGCAGTAATTTGCAAAAATGTAATCTTTTTTTGAATTATTTCATTTATGCAATTGATTCTAATATAGGAATGGATAAAATACACCTGTTTCTTCTTAATTCAAATCAATAAGCTCTACCTTATTGAGCTATAAGTGAAAATCTGGTAACATTTTTGGTGACATCTACTATGTGTTTGCCTGTTGAACATTTCAATTAGTAGGGTGGGTTTTATCTCCCTATCCCAAATTGAAATCAATTATGTTTTGTTTCTGATGTTGCACTCTTTTCCATTATGAATTTTTTGGTTCTCTCTCTATAATTCAAGCATGAAAATCAACAATGGAGCACTTCTATTTTTGTGTTTATTGCACCATTTACTTGGTAGGATAATTTTCTCTTTTTTGAAAGCAATGTCTTCTTTGGTATGGTGATTTTTCCACTCACCCTTCTACTTGAACTCTTCCTTAATGTTTCTCACATAGTGATAGGATTCTCATATCTTTTTGAATTTAACTAGATTCATCTTAGACTAATTGGATGTTCATAGGTTGCTATGGTACCCAAGGACTTGATGTTGCTCTAACTTAAATAATCCTAATCTCGCATAGAGTTCATGAAATACAATGGTGTAGGTTTGGACTAGCTAGTCATGTCCAAAAACTAACTATGAAGGTTTTTTATAGACTAAAGACGAAAACTAACCAAACCAAACCTTTAATAATACCAAAAACTATTAAAAAATGGACAACAAGGATCTTAAGAGAAAGTGTCAACACAGTGCAACCTGGAAAATTTGAGAGATTTGGAGTGAAAAATAGGACCATGCCAAGCATGGAAATGTTGAACCAGACGTGTTGGGGTTGAAAATTCTTCCTCATGACACACAAAACAAAAATTAGGCTACCTTGCAACTTGGCATTGCCTACATCTGACAGTTTTTGGGCCAACAAAAAAAATTTCACCACGGTGAAATGGTTTCGAGTATTCAAAATCTAAGAGAGTTTTTTGCAGAGGGGCCTCGCATGCACCTATAGGTTCAGGAAAAAAAATTGTATGTGCCGCTGACTTTGAGATACACCGTGTCAGAGTTAAACAATTTTTTGCACTTAGGCATCTTAAGAGAAAGCGTCAGCACAGTGTAGCCTAGAACGTTCGGGAGAGTTGGGGTGCAAAACTTGACCATGCATAGTGTACATGTGCTTATATGGATGTGTTGACATTGATGGTTGGGCCCCACAAAGAATGCAACAAAAAATTGGCTACCTTGCAACTTCACATTGCATGCATCTGATAGTTTTTAGGGCAGCCAAAAAAATTTCACCATAGCCAAATGACTTGGATATATGGAAAAATAAGAGAGGTTATTGTAGAGGGACCCTACATAACCTTGTACCTTCAAAAGAAAAATTTCTAAGTGTCATGGTTTTTGAGAAACAACTCATCAAATTTCACCACTTTTGGCACTTAGGGTTGTTAAGAGAAAGTGTCAGTACAATGTAGCCTAGAATGATCCGGCATGCTGGGTTACAAAAAAAGAACTTTCCTAGCGTAAACCCACCCACCCATATGTGTTGGCACTATTAGTTTGGTTGCATGATGAACAAAACAAAAAATATACCACCTTGCAACTTTCTCTTCAATGCATTTGATGTTTTTTTCAATGTATGAAAACTTGTCACCATGGCCAAATGGTTTGGAGAAACTGGGAGAGGTTATTGTAGAGGGACCCTACATGACCTTGTACCTTTAGATGAAATGTTTCTAAGTTCCACAGTTTTTGATAAATAGCTCGTCAAAGTTTTCCACTTTTTGGCATTTAGGGCTCTTGAGAGAAAACATCAGTACAATGTAGCTTGGAATGATCCAGCATGCTGGGGTGTGAAACAAGACCTTTCTTAGCATAAAACCATGCACCCAGATGTGTTAAAACTATCAGTTTGGATGCACGATGAACATAACTAAAATTATGCCACCTTACAATTTTATCTTCAATGTATTTGACGCTTTTTTCAATATTTGAAAACTTGTCACCGCAAACGAATGGATTGGAGATATGAAAAACTAAGAGAGGTTATTGTAGAGGGACCCTACATGACCATGTACCTTTATATGGAATGTTTCTAAGTGCCATGGTTTTTTAGAAATAGCTCATCAAACTTTGCCACTTTTTGGCACTTAGGGCTCTTAAGAGAAACGCAGTACAATGTAGACTAGAACGATCTGGCATGCTTGGGTGTGAAACATGACCTTACATAGCATAAACCCACCCACCTAGATGTGTTGGAACTATTAGTTTGGTTGCATGATGAACATAACAAAAATTATGCCACCTTGCAACTTTCTCTTTTATGCATTTGACACTTTTTTCAATGTGCAAAAGCTTGTCACCATGGCCAAATGGATTGGAGATATGAAAAATTGAGAGTTTTTATTATAGAGGGCCCTACATGACCTTGTACCTTTAGAAAAAATATTTTTAAATGCCATGGTTTCTGAGAAATAGCTCATCAAAGGTTGCCACATTTTGGCACTTAGGGCTCTTGAGAGAAAGCATTGATACAATGTAGCCTAAAACGATCCAGCATGTTGAGGTGTGAAATAGGACCTTTCCTACCATAAATCCACCCACTCGGATGTGTTGGAACTATCGGTTTAACTGCATGATGAAAAAACAAAAATTATGCCACCTTGCAACTTTCTCTACAATTCATTTTATTTTTTTTCAACATGCGAAAACTTGTCACCACAGCCAAATGAATTGGAGATATGAAAAAATAAGAGTGGTTATTGTAGAGGGACCCTACAATACCCTATACCATTAGACAAAATGTTTCTAAGTGCCACAATTTTTGAGAAATATCTCATCAAAGTTTGCCACTTTTTGGCACTTAGAGCTCTTAAGAGAAAGCATTGATACAATGTATCTTGGAATGATCTGGCATGCTGGGGTGTGAAACAAGAACTTGTCTAGCATAAAACCACCTAATTGGACATGGTGGAACTATCGATTTGTCCGCATGACTAACAATACTAAAATTATGCCACCTTGCAGCTTTATCTTCAATGCATTTGATGCTTTTTTCAACGCGTGAAAACTTGTCACCATTGCAAAATGGATTGAAGATATGAAAAAATAGGAGAGGTTATTGTAGAGGGACCCTATGTGACTCTATACCTTCAAACGAAATGTTTCTATGTGCCAAATTTCAAACAAATAGTTCATCAAATTTTTCCACTTATTGGCACTTAGGGCTCTTAAGAGAAAGTGTCGATACAATGTAGCTTGGAATGATCTAGCATGTTGGGGTACAAAGAAGGAACTTTATTTGCATAAACCCATGCACCTGAACATGTTGGAATGGTCAGTTTGGCCATGTGAGAAACAAAATGAAAAGTATGGCTTTTGACAAGTTTTTACTAAGCATATCTGATGCTTTTTGCAAAATTTGAAAAATTGTTGCCATGGTCAGGTGGATTGGAGATTTCAAAAAATAAGAAAGGGTGTTGTGGAGGGAACCTACATGACCCTGTACCTTTAGACAAAATGTTTCTAGGTGCCACAATTTCTATTAAATAGTTAGCCAAATTTTTCCACTTTTGAGCAATTAAGACTCTTAAGAGAAAGTGCTGACATAATGTATCCTGCAACGTTCAAGCAAGATGGGGTGTGAAATAGGAACTTTTCTATAATAAACCCACCCATCTAGATGTGTCAGATTTGTTTGTTTGACCCTAGCATGCACTAAATGAAAATTTATTGCTATTGTAATAAATTTATGACATTCCTATTGAATTTATGATAGTCCTAATGAATTTATGACTATCCTAATGAACCTTAGAAAATTACAATGAAGTTATGACAGTCCTAATGAACCTATAACTATCACAATATCAATTGTAACTTCAAATTTTATTATAAATTTTCCTTTAGATAACATGATCTCTATTAGTACCTTGAAGTGTCAATGCAATAGAAGTTGTAATCGATGTAATGTACTAAAAACTAGGATAATGTTAATTTTTTTGGCATGATTGATGGGTATTATGCATCAACTTATTGCATGCACCACTAAACTCTAGTGTAATACCTCATTCATAGCCCCGTGAAATTTATGGATATGTTACATAGATCGAATGATCAATTGATGAACATAGGGGTACAACCGTAACTTCACAAGTTACACAAATTAAAAATTCTTTAAACCTACTTAAATTATGTAATGGATGGAATGTAATACTCTACTTGGGTTGAGAATTTATCCATTATTGATGGGTTATTATAAATCAACTTATAGTAATATACATCAATTAACTTTGTTGTAATACCTCATTCATTAGACTCATGAAAGTTTTGGATGGATTACATAGATTGAATGGAAGCAGTAGACACTCAAACATATCATGTCTAGCCTTGAACATGATTTTGCATGCCATCCTCCTCAGTTCACACTTGATGATATCCAAAATCTAGATCCAAATTTTTAAAGTACATAGAATGTTGCAACTAATCCAAAAGAATGTCATTCCAACATAGTGGATACCTATTCTTCATTTTTATCTTGATTAACACTCTATAGTCTATGCATATGTGCCATGTTCCATCTTTTTATGGTAAACCACTATGGGAGAACTACATGAAGAGATGTTGGGTCTAATTACTCCACACCCATAAGAATTATTTAAGGTGATTCTTAAACTCATTTTCCTTTGAAATGCTTTCCCAGTATAGACCTATATTAGAAAGCAAGCAATTGGGTAGCAATTGGATTTCATGATCAATTAGCCTATATGGGGGCATTCCTTTTGGCTCTTCAAAGAGCTCGTTGGACTAGAATTTGAGCACATATATACCCTTTTTCTCTTTTCTAGTATCCAACACATTCATCATATTATCTTTGACCACTTTATTTTCTTACTTACCCTTCAACATCAACAATGCAAATTTGCCACACGCATTAATTAGCCACCTTGCTTGAGTTGCATTTAACATTGAAACTCGAGATTTTCCTTCATAAGACCTGATCATGAAACCTTCACCTCCTTTGATCAACTTGTACTTGTTTCCCTTCCTATAGAATATTTCATCCCTCTCATAGAGATAATGGCTTCCAAACACCATGCTACAAACATCAAATAGAAATATGAGAATTTTAGGAATATTAGTAGAGTTACAAATTACAAAATTACAAAAATTGAGATGAATAAATTATAAATAATTGCATTCTTCATAATTAACTTGATAATTACTTAAGAATGAGTACAATAAATATAGCAAGAAATGAGCCATCTAAAATGACAACTGCTAACTAGAAAATAGGCATGCAACTCCATGCAAGATTACACAACTAATAAATAATTATCCTAACAATTTATCAACTAGAAAACTTATCTAGAGGAATATTTTAGGTAGGATATTCTACACTAACACCCTCCTTAAGTGTAGCTAGGTGAATAGAGAGATATGGGTCGAAGAAATAAATCTTGATCAGTAACCCAATTACAAAGAGGGAAGGAGAAAACTCAGTGAGAAAAAATCCTAAACATTTATTCAATAATGCTATCCATCACAAATCCAATCGGCCTCCACCCACACAAAGGATGACAAGAAAAGCCATACAACCCCTTGTATAATGAGATAACCACTAGTACACAAACAAAAAAATATGACTAAATAAACTACTAAAAATTGCATATAAATGACTAATTTTAGTCCCCTGGCTATTAGTAGTTTATTTGTAGTCATTTATAATGTGACCAAATTTGTGACTAAACTATTTTAGTCATTTATTTAGTCATTGATTTGGTCATTGATTTAGTCATGGTAGTCATTTATTTAATCATATATTTAGTCATTAATTTAGTCATTACTTTAGTCATTAATTTAGTCATTACTTTAATCATATATTTAGTCATTACTTTAGTCATTACAAATCAAATCTAACTTAATTAATCTTCACAAATTTATGCATATAAAAGATATTCAAATGTTGAAGAAGCACTATGAAATGAAGACTAAAATGTTTGAACAAATATGATTGATCAGACACAAACACAAATAGATTACAAATCAAGAGGAGCCACAACACAGTGTTTATGAGTGGAGAAAAACCACTCTAAAAATTTATTTCATTAAGCCTCATTGGAAAATAAAAATCTCATTGGTTACATTCAATGTCTCAATGATACTGTACAACTTACAAACACTATATAAACAGAATATTCCTATTTTCATATACTTATACTATTTTCCCCTTCCTTAATTATAGTCCTTTTGGAAGGGCATCAACCTCCTATATGGGTTCGACCCATTTAATCCCCTTGCAAATCCACAAATTTCCTGCTGCTATTGGTTTTAGCTCCTCAACTCTTCCTCATTGGTATTCACCTTTCACTTCTCCAATTTGGAGTTGTCGCCTAAAAATAAGGTTTCAAAATTTGTACATCAAATACTCAGAAAAGTCAAATAATTCAGAGGATAAAATTCAAACATTTTCTTTTCCTTTTCCAACTATGGCACCCTAAACTTAGGTGCTAGATATAATGTTTCCTAGTTATCTCTTACAATTTTTAAAAAGATGAATTCATGCAAGACAACAAACAAATAGATAATATTCAATTAGTGATATACAACTGCCTTATTCCTAAACAACTGATCAATAGCTTGATTATTGATTGTAAATTTGTAATTGATACACTTCAAAGTGTCCTTCTTTCCTGTGTGTGAATTGGAGCTTTGGATGAGGATATGAACATCCATCAAAAGAATATTTGGAAGTAGATTTTTATCAGATATTGTAGTTGCCAGTTCTACTAATTATAATAAAGCTAAATAGTTTACCTTTCTGCATCAAGTTTTTCAATTCTGATAAATTTTAGAGGATTGACAATGCTAGCCTTTATCATATCAACATACTCACCTACAAGTTGCAACACAACATTAAACATATTAATTAGACTCAACATCTAAGAAAGAAAAAGAAACTTCAAACATTATCAATTTAGTAAAAAAATCATCAATTTCAAAGATCAAAGTAGCCAATGCTTCACTCTCTACATCCCCTGCTACAATCAAAAGAGGCCTTTGTTTTAGTAGGAAAATAATCTCCAAGATCAATTTCCATGAGTAGTCATTTCTTAAGTTTTCAAAAGTGAGATTCCAACAAAATTTAAAGATCAAGTTGAAAATGACAGTGGAAGTTCCAATTACTTCAAAAAATTAACATAATTTCTTTCTCTCTTTGTTATTTCATTTTTTTCATTTTTTTTGTGGTTTAGAGTCTAGAAAAGTTCTACATGATAGCTAAAATAAAGTAATTATGCTCTCAAATTCTAAGAAAAATGAGGATAATTGGCTAGAGTACATATTGGGCATGCCTCCTTTTCAGATCTAATAATGCATTTTAACACTTATGTCCAACGTGAGTTTAATCTACAAGTATTGTTCCAATATTTCCTACTGTAGTTCAATGCAACATTCAAGTCTAGACTAGTGTTCTGAAACCATCATTTGAAGAGATTACAGTTTAGTCACTATTTATATTCTGAATAATACAAAAAAAGTGTCCCCTTTTCAACTATTGAATATATATAAACAATAGGTCACTTTGGCATAGGCATTAAAAGTTTAGGTTTTGACTGTTATAGTTTAGGGTCTAATACTTCAATGTACATTATGATTTATGGTTTTAGAAAATTTTAAGCCCTATAAATATGAAACAAGAATATAAATGATTACCAATAGTTTTGTAAACTCCGTTTGGTGTTGTTGGCACTCAAGTGCAGAGAGTCGTGCATGTTCCTCCTTGGTGACCTTTCTTTTCTTCTTGGTAGCCAAAACATGGAATCTTTGGCATTAGGCCTTGCAGGAATATTCCTAATAGGCACAAACTCCACCGATGACATTCCCATCGGACCATCACGGGAACAGGAGACCTCATCCCACTGATGGCCCGATGAAGCATATCGGGGAGAAAAATGATTATCGACAAGAGTGAAGCATTAGTTCTGCCGATCATCTGATAACTCTTATTGCATTACAATTTACATATATAGTTGATCATTAGGTGTACATGGTTGACCTTCGTGCCCATGCTGGCTATATTGAGGACACCCTAAACATTATTACTAAGATGCTAGATAAATTTGTGGTACATGTGGATCATATATGAATATAGGCTGAGTATTTCCAGCAACACTTCTTTTTGAGTTGGATCCTAAAAATGCCGCAACTTATGCTATTCTCTAAAAAAATTGTATCAAAAATATTAAAAAAACTTCTACACACATATAGGCTAATTGAACCTCTTTGTTTGGGTTGTCCCCTAGGTGGGCCCCAAATCAACAATGCATCAACAAGACTGCATAGTATGTCTCAAGTTGAATTTCAACATTACAACGATTTGTGCTAAGCTTAATCATGAGGTGCAAGGTGATAGAAAGGAATGGTTACTCAAGGAAGGAAACCATTGTGTTTGTAGGGTAAGTGCATTAAAACTGGGTAGGATGAAAGGTTGCAAAACAATTCACAAACTACATTAGGTCGCCAAAATATATGTGGAGCTATAGATGGTGAGGTAGGTTGCAAAGCCAAAAATCCAACACATGATTTCATAGTGCAGACATGCTAAGGCTATGGTGAGAAGCTTACACATTACAAGTCTTGACTTGATCAAATTTCCATTACATGTTTCTCTTGTATGTCAATGAATAGGTGCACAATAAGTCTGAGCTACCACCTTCCTGTATTGGTGAGTCCCTAAAAAAACATAATTTAGTTGTCCTACAGATTTCAGGGTATTTCAAAGCATTTTCATATGTAGTGACATGATTGCATTCTGACATCATTGAAATTGACTATTCCAAATCAAACGTGGGAAAACTTGGGTTCAGAAACAAAATTGCAGCAAGTCATTGACTAGCAAAGTTCATGTGTGTAATGAATAGTATGCAAGTGCAAATTTTTGTAGTTGTGGTAGAAAAATAATTGTGAGGTGAGAACATGTTTTCTTGGACATCTTCAAACTTCTTCAAGAAGCAATTGTTCCATATTTGCAAGGAATGAGATCATTGATCAACATATGTGTTAGTGCCTTGAATCCAAAAATCCTTGTTTATGTCATGAGAATACTAATTACCATGTCCCACATTTCACATTGATGGACAAGGAAAACCCCATAAAAGTTATCTTTGGGTGAGTGAAGAACCAACCTTGTACAAAATATTTTTTCTTTGATTATTGTTACAAAACAAATTCAAGTTGTTTCTCTTATATAATGTAGAATGAAATTTTGTGAGATAAAATTGTGCTAGAATATATTGGAATATAATTTTAATTGAAGAATTTATAACTAAAACTACACTGTATTATAGCTAATGTGCAAATGGTTAATTTATTATCACAAGGCATAGAGATTGATATCAACATCAAACAAGCTAAATTACCAAATGAATGAATTTCCAATAAAATAGAATACTATTGCAAAAATAGGACCTACAAAATAGACTACATTATCTACAATAAACAAACGTGGACAATACAAAAATGGTTTACAAATGCCATTTCATAAAATAGAAAATGATATTTATTGAAGTTCCTCAAAATCAGTTACTAATGAAGATTGTGGGAAACAAAAAAGCATAATGACTACTTATCTTATGATGCTACTGTACAAGTATGATCAAAGACTTCTTGTATATTTTTTACTATGTAATTCCACAGTAGAATAACTTCTATGAAAATTTAGTAAAGAGATTGATGAAAGATAGAGGAATTAAAAAGATACCTGGATGTAGTTGGATTGAAGGCCGTAAACTGGTACATGTTTTTTGTGTAGGAGACATATCACATCCACAAACATGGCAGAGCTATGCAAAGTAGGAGAAATTGACTTGGCAAATGAAGGCAACAGTGTATAAAGAATCATTTATCTTCCACCCTAGTGAAAAGTTAGCAATTGCATTTGGTTTGTTAAACATGGCCCCTGGTACAACTATTAGAGTTGTTAAGAACCTTCAAGTATGTTCTGATTGCCACACTGTATCTCAAAAGATAAATTCAATACTTGGAGGGCTCATTTATCATGATGCCCACACCTCATGCACTACAGGGCATTCCTTTGCATCAAATTTTCTATAGAACAGGGAAAGATATTCCTTGAATGCAAACATATAATGCTTGGAGAGACCTATATTTGTTGATTTCTAATGCCAATTAAATGGCTAGAATACAATCCATAACTTAGGGAGTCAATCTCCTCAATTTCCATGAACACTATGGGAAAAAATAAACTCTCAGCTACCATCTTCCCAAGCAGCAACTTGGCATCCAAATCATGGTCTGCCTCTGAAACTATACCCTTAGAAGAAAACTCCTTGATAAATAAGAGTTAATATTACTATGCCAAGTGTCCTTCAAATGTTTCCTATTCATTACTTGGATCCACCACCTTAATTGCCTAAACACAATACAAGATTAGCAATTGAGATGCTTTGGCTTTGATGATCAATGATATCAATGGATAGTTGAACTACCAAGGTGGAAGGTGGACCAATCTACCAAAATCTACCAGATGAAGCCACATGGTTCTACAAAAGCTAATTGATCATCCCTTATAATACACTATAACCTCACTCAATCAATGGTCTAGATCAATTTTACGTCAATATTAATGGTCAAGGAAGATTTTCTCTTCAGTCCAAAATTACTTGAACATCTTTGACTTCAAAAGCCAACCAAGACATGCCGCATAAACTTATGTTTTTGCACTTGACTATATACCCTTTGATTCACCTTGATGATCAACAACTTCAGCAAATCAGCAAACTACTAAAGTGTTGAATGGTATGATTTATCAAAGTACCTATATCCACCAAAGTTCATTAGATCACACCACATGGTTTCACCAAAACCATTTGATAAAACTGCTTGATATCTATAGGATTTACTTAAACATCAATCAACATTGAAAGTACAGATCAACTTGCCCCAAAGATTAGTGATTACAACTAATTAGTGGATGGCTAAAGTGTTGAGTGATTTTATTCACCGAAGTGCAAACAATGCTAAAATCCATTAGTTCATGCCACGTGGACATATCATATGCACCTAGCCTCCTACTTTCCATCAACGGACACAATTTTCTCCTCTCAAGATTGACACCTTCAATAGATGGTTGAGGAGATTGGTAGCTTGATCTAATAATATACTACAATACACTAGATTGTGCCAAGTAGCCACAATATCCATTGCCAAACAAGGACGCTAACATAGACTTGTTGCACTTCTATCCCAATAAGGATCATACACCTCGACATCCCTTTGAAAAAGGCTCCATGTTGGAGATGCCCATGCTAACAATTGAGACCTTTTTGGCAGATCAATATATGGAAGGCCACAGTATGATTCCAATGGAGAAGGAATAATATTAACAGGTCATAGTGAGTTGCAATATTATCTATCCCTTATGAATCAACAATTACCAATTGAGAGCCAGTTTATCTCAAAATTAGAAGATCATTTAAATGCAGAAATTGTCCTAGGTGTTGGTATGTGGTGACTGATCATACTATACTATATAGCCCATGGTATACTATACACCCCGACATGTATCCTCCTACTTTTTCGCATCGTCATCGAAAAAGGGAAAAATCAACGAAAAAAGAAAAAAAACTTGATTTTGTAGAACCCTAATCTGGAGGCTTCTAAGCTTGTTAAAAAGGGGTTCAGATGGGGGTTACAATATGATGAGAAATACAATTATTCACAAGATTGTAATATATTTTTACACTGGATAATAAAATCATTGGATGGTTGCGGTTTGGTGGATGTAGCCCGGATTGGGTGAACCACGTTAAATTCTCTGTGCTATAATTTATTCTGTGTGTTTTAGTTTCTCTGTTTATTAATTAAATCTATATTTAATTGTCAGATATCTACCATTTCTAACCCTAACAAGTGGTATCAGGGTAGGTTGTGTTTCGATTATTGTCTGTAGGAAGGTCTAACGGTTGAGTGGGAGTAATGGCAGACGAGGGTAAGAAGGTTGAGAAGCTTAATGGCCAGAACTATTAGTTATGGAAGATGCAGATGGAGGAATGCCTCTATCAGAAGGATTTATGGCAGCCATTGGAAGGAAAAACCAAGAAACCTGCAGCAATGTTTGATGAAGACTGGGATATTTTGGATAGAAAGGCTCTTGGTAGTATTCATTTATGCCTGGCACAATCGGTGGCATTCAATATTACAACAACAAAGACAACTCAAGAGTTGATGGAAACCCTAGCGAAGTTATATGAAAAGACTTCTGCTTCGAATAAGGTATTTCTTATGAAGCGTTTATTTAATATGAAAATGGTAGGTGGGTCAGTTACTGATCATTTAAATGAGTTTAATACGGTCACCAGTCAATTAACTTCCGTAAAAGTAAACTTTGATGAACAAGTTAGGGCTCTTTTGATTCTATGTTCTTTGCCTAAAAGCTAGAATAGCTTGGTAATGACTGTTAGCAATTCTATTTCTGGTTCAAATACATTGAAATTTGATGATGTTGTTGGTGTTATTTTGAGCGAGGAAATTCATAGGAAAAGATCAGGTGGAGCATCCACATCAGGCAGTGCTTTGAATGCAAAAAGCAGGGGCAGAACAAAGGAGAGAGGAAACAATTTTGGAAATCATGGGAAGTCATGAGGAAAATCAAAGGACAAAACACCCTCATCTAGAGACAAGAGGGATTGTTGGTACTGTGGTAAGTTGGGTCATTTAAAGAAAGATTGTTGGTCTCAGAAAAATTAAGGAGATAAAAAGGAAGTAAAGAGGAAAATGTGGTAACTAATAAATCTGATGAGGATGCTTTGATTCTTTTCCTTGATAATGTTGATGATTCTTGGGTGTTAGATTCAGGGGCTTCATTTCATGCTACCCCCCATAGAAGTTATTTTCTTGATTATGTCCAAGGGAATTTTGGGCTGGTTATTTAGGAGATAACAAACCCTGCAAATTGTTGGAAAGGGAAGAATCAAGATTAAGTTGTAGAATGGGAATCATTGGCTACTACATGAGGTAAGGCATGTTCCAAAGTTAAGCAGAAATTTAATTTCAGCAGGGAAACTAGATGATGAAGGTTGTGTTGTTACATTTAGTGATAAAAATTGGAAGGTCAAAAAGGGTGCCTTAGTGGTAGCAAAAGGTGTGAAAGTAGGCACCTCATATCTTTGTACAGGTCATTATGTTCCTTCTACTTTAATTGTTACAAAAAAAGGTCAATGTTCATGAACAGTTGTTGCAGTTCAGCAGGTAGAAGATCATATAGTTGCTATGGACTTTGAATCAGCACTATGGCATAATAGACTTGGGCATATGAGTGCAAAAGGTATGAAAGTACTTCATTCAAATAATGTTTTACCAGGTCTAAAATGTGTTAATATGGATTTCTATGAAAGTTGTGTGTATGGCAAAAAAAGAGAGTAAGTTTTCTCAAGGATGGGAAGCAAAAGAAAGATGAGAAATTGGAGCTTGTGCATATGGATGTATGGGGACCAGCTTAGGTATCTTATCTCGATGGCTCTCTATATTATGTTAGATTCATTGATGATACAACTAGGAAGGTATGGATTTATTTCCTTTGGCAGAAATATGATGTATTTGAAACTTTTAAAAAATGGAGAAGCTTGGTTGAGAATGAGACGGGTAAAAAGATTAAATTTTTTAGATTTGATAATGGTGGTGAGTATTGTAGAAAAGAGTTTGAATATTATTTTTCCTTTAATGGTATTCGTAGGAAAAAGATGGTTCCAAGGACTCCAAAGGAAAATGGAGTGGCTGAGCACATGAATAGAACAATAATGGAGTGTGCATGAACTATGAGATTGCATGTTGGATTGCCTTTAAAATGTGGGAAGAGACTGTAAACACTATTGTTTATTTAATTAATAGAGGTCCATCTAATCCTTTGGGTTGTGGCATTCCAAAGAAAGCATGGAAAGGTAAGAAGGTGAGTTATTCTTTTCTCAAAACTTTCAGTTGTGAAGCATTTGCACATGTAGATTCTAAAAATAGAACTAAGCTTGATGCAAAATAAAAGAAATGTATATTTGTTGGATATGGCATTGATGAATTTGGTTATAGGCTTTGGAATTTTGAAAATTAGAAAACTGTGAGAAGCAGGGATGCCATATTCAATGAGAAAGTGTTGTACAAAGATCTATTGCTGCAACATGAGAAGAAAGAAAATGATTATGCAGTGTTGGATGATATTCCAAACAATGATGTTTTAGTGGTTCCTCATGCTCTGCAACAACAACAACAAATACCACAAACTCCTATTAGACGATCTTCAAGGATAAGTAGACCTCCAAAAAGATTCTCTCCCTCTTTGTATACTATTTTGTTAGCTGATGTTGGTGAACCAGAATATTATGATGAAGCTATGTAGGTGGATACCAAGGTTTAGTGGGAGCATGGAATGGAAGAAGAAATGGACTCCTTGCTGAAAAATCAAACTTGGGAATTATGCAAGTTGCTTGCAGGTAAAAAGGCTTTACCAAACAAATAGGTTTATAGGTTGAAAGAGGAGGATGGAGGTAAGAAGAGATGTAAAGCCATATTAGTTGTAAAGGGATTTGCATAGAAAAAGGGTATTGATTTTGATGAGATTTTTTCTCTAGTTGTTAAAATGACTTCTATTCGTATTGTTTTAAGTATTGTGACTGCTGAAGATTTGCATTTAGAATAGCTTGATGTTAAAACGACCTTTCTTCATGGTGATTTGGAAGAGGAAATATATATGGACCAGCCACAAGGATTTGAGGTCAAAGGTAAGGAGAAACTAATGTACAAATTGAAGAAAAGTTTATATGGCTTGAAGCAAGCACCTCAGAAATGGTACTTGAAATTTGATAGTTTTATGGCTGAGCAAAGTCATAGTAGGTGTAATTCTGACCATTGTGTTTATTTTAAGAGGTTGGATAATGATAGCTACATTATTTTATGTCTATATGTTGATGACATGCTTGTAGAAGGGTCTAACATGGATCACATAAGTGAGCTAAAACAATAGTTAGCAAAATATTTTGCTATGAAGGATTTAGGGACAACAAAACAAATCTTTGGTATGAAAATTTGTAGAGATAGGAAAAATAGAAAATTGTTTTTATCTCGGGCTAATTATGTTGAAAAGGTGTTGCAGAGATTTCATATGGAGAATGCAAAAGCTGTTAGCACACCTTTGCCTAGTCATGTTAAATTGACTAAGGATATGTGTCCAAAGACACAAGAGGAGGAAGAAAAAATGTCCAAGGTACCATATGCTTCAACTGTAGGAAGTTTAATGTACGCCATGGTATGCATGAGACCAGATATTGTACATGTTGTAGGAGTTGTTAGTAGGTATTTGAGTCATCTTGGAGTTGAGCATTGGAATGCAGTAAAATGGATTCTCAGGTACTTGAGAGGTACATCCAATAAATTTTTATGTCTTGGGGGCTCTAATATTGATTTAAAAGGCTATGTTGACTTAGATTTGGCAGGGCATATAGATACCAGGCAGAGTACCACAGGTTATGTATTTACAATTGGTGGGACAATAGTGAGTTGGATTTCTCGATTGAAAAAGGTGGTTGCTTTATCCACCACAGAGGCAGAGTATGTTGTTGCAACAGAGGCGAAAAAGGAGATGATATGGCTGCAAATTTTCATGGATGAGTTGGGAAAACAATAGGCTAGAAATTATTTGTTTATAGACAGCTAGAGTGCTATACATGTTGCAAAGAATTCTGCCTTACATTCTAAAACAAAACACATACAATTGAGATATTGTTTCATTCAGTCGGTATTGGAGGATGGATAGGTCAAGCTGGACAAGATAAATACATATTTCAATCCAACAGATATGCTTATGAAGGTGGTAACAAAGGAGAAGCTAAGCTCCTCTTCAGCTTCAGTTGGACTTCAAGGTTGAATTCAGGTATAACAGAGCAGCAGGGTCCAAGGTACTTATTTCGAGTGGGAGCTGTAATTGCAGCAGTGTCGTCCAAGATCAGTCTCCAAGTGGGATCTTGTGTTGGTGTGGAGCCTGATCAGTCTCCAACTGGGAGATTGTTGGTATGTGGTGACTGATCATGCTATATTGTACACCCTGACATGTATCCTTGCTGGGGTCTGGAGCCGGGTCAGGCCTTGGGCAGGGGTTTGAGGGTGGTAGCCTACTTTTTCGCGTCGTCACCGAAAAAGGGAAAAATCAACGAAAAAAGAAAAAAACCCGATTTTGTAGAATCCTAATCTGGAAGCTTTTAAGCTTGTTAAAAAGGGGTTCGGATGGGGGTTATAGTATGATGAAAAATGCGATTATTCGCAAGATTGTAATAGGTTTTTACATTGGATAATAAAATAATTGGATGGTTATGGTTTGGTGGATGTAGCCCGGATTGGGTGAACCACGTTAAATTCTCTGTGTTTAATTTATTCTGTGTGTTTTACTTTCTCTATTTATTAATTAAATCTACATTTAATTGATAGATATATGGCATTTCTAACCCTAACACTAGGTACAGTTCAAATGCAAGGGAGGCATGCACATGGTTGGGATATACTTATCTTTACATTCGCATGGTATGAAACCTAGTTCTATATGGTCTATCTACTGATGTTTTACATAAAGACAATACCTTAGAAGAGAGAAGGGAAAACTTGGTAAGCATAGCTATGATTTTTAATTTAGTACATAGTAATTTTACTATGGTATTGTTAGACAAGTATGACCCTTGCATTTTACTTTAATGGTACTTGTTAGTGCTTTTGATAATTGAACTCTTTATGTTAATAGATACATTCAGCTGCAACTATCTTAAACAAAAGTAATTTGGTGAAATATGATTGGAAAAGTGGATATTTCCAGGTTAATGATCTAGGACAGATAGTTAGTTATTACTACATCACTCTTGGGACAATGGCTACTTATAATGAGCACTTGAAGCCAACAATGGGTGATATTTAGCTATGCCAATTGTTTTCATTAAGTGAAGAGTTTAAATATGTGACAATAAGAGAAGAGAAGATGGAGCTTGCAAAGCTCTTAGACTGTGTTCTTGTTCCAGTGAAGTAGTGTTTGGAGGAGCCATGTGTCAAGATCAATGTTTTGCTCTAGGCTTACATTTGATAGCTTAAGCTTGAAGGTCTCTCCCTCACGTATGATTCGGTGTTTATTACCCAGGTATGTATTTATATTGAAAACCTGTGTAGCACAAATCATAACCATTTTATCAATTTATAAGTGGGTGACTTGAATTTTGTATCCTTAGTAATGCAAATGATAACCATTTTCTACCTTTTTATAAGTGGGGGACCTAAGAATTTTGTGTTGTCCATGAAAATCTAAATTTAGCCTTGAGGATGTTGTGCATGTCCACCCTCCTACTTTTGTTTCTAACCATACAACCCATCCTTAAGTCCTATCTTCTCCAAATCATTCACCTTTGCTAGAAAAAAGGAATTTACAATTTGTTATGGAAGCTATTGGATGATGCACACTATGTAGTTCTAAATACTTTTTTTTGCTTTGGTTATGTGTTGCAGAGTGCAGGTCGCCTCCTTAGAGCACTTTTTGAGATTATCCTAAAAAGAGGATGGGCTCAATTAACGGAGAAGGCACTTAACCTATGCAAGATGGTTAGAAAGAACATGTGGAGTGTTCAAACTCCACTCCAACAATTTATAGGCATTCCAAATAACATATTGACCAAAATTGAGAAGAAATATTTAGCTTGGGATCAGTATTATGATCTTTCAGCCCAAGAGATTTGAGAGCTCATTTTTTTTCCAAAGATGGGAAAAACCATTCATAAGTTTGTGACAAATTGATTAAAAAGGACTATAAATACCTAGCTTTGAATAGGATTGAAGTGCCTGAACTGCTAATACAAAGCTTCATATGAAGGATTTCTTAATGTGGATACAGGAAGTGGCTACAAATATAGAAATTTAGTTGGGGTGGATATTTTTTTGGAAAGATAAGATGTCTAAATGAAACTGGAAAAACAGTCTATGATCCCAACCATTTATTAGAGACAACACGAATAAAATAATGGGGTGGAAGAGGTTTGCGTATTGGGATAGTGAAGCTAAAGTTATGATCTTCCACATATTGCATCTTCAACACAAAATACTCGTGATGGAGTATAAATTCACTAGCATTTTCTTCCACTATAATCCAGAAAGGTTCAACATCCCCATCGGACCATCATGGGAACAAGAGACCTTGTCCCACCGATAGAAGATCCTCACATCGATGAAAAATAGAACTGTCAACGCATCACTGGAACCAAAAGAAATGTCTGGTCAATAGACTGATAAGGTGGGGACAGTCAGTTCCATTTTCCATAATGTGGTAAGAGTCATACGAGTAACGCTATGTCAGGCTGGGGAACTCTTCTTGGAGGTTCTAAATGATTTTCCTCTTTTTTATAAGAATGTGTTGGTAGTGGCACTTGGATCACAGTTTTTTGGTGAGATTCCAAAGCCAGACAATGAGGTGCAGTTGTGGAAATCTAATAGAGAAAAGATACAAGCTACCATGATGATTTTTTTAAGCGAATTTATATCAGAGTCTTGCTTAGTGTGGCTTAAGACATGTGTAGATGACATTCTCTCTATAGATAGGCTTGGGGGAAAGTATTTGCTTGATCTTATGAAAAGTGGAAAGGAACTTTCAAAGAATGATACATTGGTCAAAGAAACATTGGGTAGTCTGGATGCATTTGAAGAGAGCTTGGAGTGGCTAAAAATAATTTTTGGTTCAAATGTTGAGTTTCCATGGCAATGTGTGTGTGAGATTGTTTTGAAGCACTCAAAGAGTCTGTGGGATGAACTTTTTGAAAGCCTGTTTGTTAGTAGGATGAAACAAATAATAGCTGATGGATTTGTAGATCTGGATGAGAGAGTTAAGGTTGGTAAATTCCCTAAAGCCATAGTTACATCTCTGGCAAGTTACAATGATGTTGAAATCCATTTTCACAAATTAACTACTAGTGAGGGTTGGCTTGTCAAGAGAGGGACCTAAAAAGTGTCAATTTACCTGGGTTGAGTTTTAGATTTATGATGACAAATGATGAAGACTGGTTTGGTCGCCTTAACGCTTATTTTGGAACTAAGGTTAGTCAAATAAAAGATACGATAGATGAGGGGTCCAAGAGTATTTTGGAAGACCTCCCAAGTTCTCTTCATGCACATAAATATCCTTCAAGGATAAATGATTTTGCACCTTATTTGCAAGAGCAATGCTTCCATTTTATCTCAACATTGATTGTTGAGATTGAATAACATCTTGCACATCTTTCAAAAGCTCTCTATCAAGAAATGAAAAATGAGGAGATGCTAGAAAAAATGAACAAGGAGACACTAGAACCAACAGTTATAGTGGAAAGGGCACTTTTCTTAGGAAGGCTTTTAGTTGCTCTCAGGTAGAAATTGGTGTTTGGTGTTTCTAAATACTATTGTTACCAATTTGACAAAGAGGGAATTGTTGGATCCATGTAGAGAGGATACAACATTGAACAACTAGTAGCATATAACTAGTGAAATGAATAAAGTTAGAACATAAGAAAATGCTCAAGCTAAAGGTATAGAATCACAACTACATACTTCACACTTTTCACTATTTGTTTTTGCACTCTTTTGGATCACTCAATCATTATTATGTCTCATTTTTCCCATTTCTAGTCCCAAAACTCATCATAGGTGTGCCAAGTCACTCAACCTAAAATCCTTTCTACTGTAAAACTCTATTCCCCATCTTTCAAATGGCTCTATCCTGAGGGCATGTGTTGGTGTCTAGCTCAAATTTAAATTTAAATTCCCTCCAAACCCATGAATGCTCACCCTAGTGAGTTTTCTAACAGCTGGTCACTTTATAAAAGCAAACTTAGGACTCATTTGGAACCCTAATTTCTCTCTCTAACATCTTGATCCTCCTTGTATTCCTCTACTCCCTAATAACCTTCATTTTTCCTTTTTTTGAAGAACATGAACCCTTTTATGCTCTGAAAGGTTCTTGGTGGAGCACATGGTGTTTTTAAAGCATGGATAGACAATTTTCCTATTTTGTTCATTTTTCAATTTGTCTTTTAAGTGTATTTGAATGTCTTGTGGGGACATGTCTCCTGAAAGTTAAGAGGCATTCCAGAGAAATATCTGGAGAGAGCCAAAACTGTCTTGGTCATTTTATAGGAATATCCAAACCCATCTCCCATTTCAAAATATATTTATATCATAGAGACACATACCAAGAGTCATATTCACTTGACACAAAGTTTACATAATCATCATTTTACAAACTTGAGATAAGAAAAAATATGCAAATCATTCTAGCACTTTGACAATTAGAACACAGTGAACTATGGACATACTTGAATATCATCATTGAAGACAAGGTGAGATGAAGAGTACTTATCCAAAAAGGTAAAGGCATTGTGATTAGAAAAGTCTTCAAATTGTCATAAGAGCATACATTTCTTCAGTTTCCTTAAGATTTTGTAAGCTAAAGCAATAAATAACATAATATGGATTAATGCTCTAAAAATCACAAATAATGGATTGATGAATATTTTGCATATATTATTTCTTTCAATAGCTAAACATTGCAGATTAGGTATTAATTGAAGATGCAATTATTACAAAAAAATTGTGTTAGGTATTCACTATTAGTTACAACAAGGAAAATTTTACAGGAAAACTTAGACCATATT
Source organism: Sequoia sempervirens (assembly GCA_007258455.2). NCBI lineage: Eukaryota > Viridiplantae > Streptophyta > Pinopsida > Cupressales > Cupressaceae > Sequoia > Sequoia sempervirens. The sequence continues at coordinate 115,189 of VDFB02174832.1, read as the reverse complement.
CTTAACCCATTTTGACAAAGGAATTTCAAGTTAAAGATCCATTTCAATTAAAAGCAGGGGCTCCTCCTGACCTAGATAAGGAATTTCTCTCCATAAGCTTGTTTGACAATAGACATGAACTCATGAAGAAGGTCACCATATTCCTTGAGCACATAATATAGTTAGAAACTTGTACTATGTAGACTTGGGCCATAGGACAAATTAGAAAAGTAAAGATGAAAATATTTCCTAGTCAAGAACAAAACCTAGCTTGTAGCACATCTTGTCTAAGCCCTATGTAGAATTCATCATTCAACAATGTTCCATTATTGGTCCCAACATCAATAGTTACTGGAAGGTACCGCTCACATACAAATTATCAAACCAAAATCATGTCATATATGTCTCGGGCTATCATATAACATAATTCAGATCTAGATTACCCAAAATGCATTTTACTCCAAAACTTAGTGCCAACCATTTGAAACATACATAAGAAAAGGGATAAACAAATTGATACCTTTTACATGGTATCTTACTAGCTAAAATCCATTTAACGAACTAAGATTATGCAAGTTTGTGCATGAGAAGCAATACATGCAATACTCTGATAATCAATAGAAACAAGGTGGCCTATGCAACTTAATAATGTTCTAAGTCAAGTTTTATGTTGTACCAATTTTCCAAAATCAACTAGAAATAAGTTACCATTAATAGCCACAGTCATTTGATATATTTGATATATTTAAATGCTCAAAGACAAAACGAAAAAGCTCAAAAACCACTAAGTAACCAAAGTAAAAATTGAAAACATTTTAAATCTTTGGTTTGCATTCCTTTTACAATGGAAATTATACATGCACCTAAATAGATATTTTGAAAATGCAAAGCAAAAATTTTGAGGTAAGTGGATTGAAGTGGATGAGTTCCAAGCTAAAAATCCATTAATTGAAAGTTCACTTGTTTACAACTTTTAGACACACCTTGGAAATACCAAAAGCCTGGTTGTGACCTAAACTCTCACTACATCATAAGAAGATAGATCTAATAGGTGAAAGAACTAAGATATGAAAGTCCTCACCACACAGTGAGAGACTAGGTAACTGGATGAACTAAAATCTAAATATCCTTATAGCATAACAAGTTTATCAAATCATTAAGAAAAAAATCACAATAATTAAAAATTGAAAGAAATGCTTGATAGAAATTTAATCAATCCCAAAACATATCAATGCAAACTTTTGAAATTTTAGAGCTTTTTATAGTGATTCTTTAAGAAAAAATCAACTAAAATACTGTATTACAGTGTCACCAAGATGGAAATTGCTAGTTTACTAATGAAATAGAAAGATGAGAGAAAACCATTAAGTAAAAATACCTGATGATCTAGGCGAGTGCCATCAAAAGGGACTTCCAATCATCATTAAGATTTCATAACCTATTAGATATCATTAGAAACTCTCAAATATAATATATATAGGTAGTTGTGACTATTAATATCTATTTAACAAAAAAACAAATCTTGCACTTAAGTTCTCTAGATCCTAAATCTTTTATTTAGTAAAAAATATAGACAATAATTCCACAGTTGTAACAAATTTATTAAATCAAATATGACATTCATGTTGAGCGTTACATCATGTGAAAATGAAAAATAATATTTGATTCATAGTAGCTACTTATGCAGATATGAGAAACAAAATGTGTCACCAAACAAAACACAAACTAAAATATTACATAATGATCTACATAAATTGAAAAAAAGTTACCTGAATGAATGGAATGACAACTATAAATTTCATCAAGATCATATTTTGAAGGCACCCACATGGTTTAACCTACTTTGAAGGAACTTACTATAGGCCTTTTTCTTTCAAGAGATGGTTTGTTGCTTGCATACTATCAAATTTTCTATTATGCAAGCATTTATAAACTACTAAAAAATGAAGAGATTTTAGTTAAATTTGCATACCTAAAGAGGACTAATATTGAGTGCAACAACCTTTTGGTTGTTCCCTTGATGGCCTGTGAGAGAACAAAAAATAAAACTTCCCAACCATGTTCCTGATCCCAACACACCATTTGTTGTAGCCACAACCAAAATAACTAGAAATTAAGGCTCTAAATAATGAAGCTCAAAATAAGGTTGGATGCTAATTGCATGCTTTTTATTGTAGAAGTTAGGAGTGTGAGTTCAAAGAAAAAAGACTCTTTATTGTATGTAGGCTAACATAAAATATATCGTGATGAATAAAAATATTAACAATGATTAAATTACCTTTAAAATGATTATGATTTATCTTGATATAAGGTTTTCGTACTATTCCATCTCAATCAGCCATACTCAAAGACTAATTTATTAATTATTTTTTCTTCAAGAATGGTGTATATATAAAAAAAATTCTCTTGAGATGCTCCATCCTTTAACATTAAATTGCTTCTTCTATTGATGAATCCATTAAAAAGTCATCAATTTTCTACTATTGTTTTGTTGATCTCAGGAAAGTCTTTGATTGGGTCCCAAGCCACTTTCTACATCATTTCCTTCTTGTTGACATAAGTTTTGATACTTTCACAGGGGATATTCATACAACTCAAGGATTATTAGACTACATTATAAATACAACTGATGAAATAGGCATGCCTGTTTTACCTTGCACTTTTTGGCATCTATCTTGAAATTTTGATGCTTATTCCATTTCTACATCATCTTATCTTAGCTTCTTTTTTAAGATGATGTGATCCTTATAGTCTTCATGACATTGGACAACTAATGGTGACTTTTAAAAAAAAAATGGTTTTTAACTTTTTACTTCCACTCAATAAGCCTTTTCTAAGTTTCAATTTTTTTCAAAACACAATTGAGTGTAATCACTACATACTCTACAAAATAGGTTTCTTTTCTTTACTTCTAGAAACTTGATTTCTCTCCTTGCAAAAATCTTCCAAGCTTCTCTCCTTACTGAAGCTTGGCACTTATTCAAAGAAAACTAACTGGACACTTGGTTAGCCATCTAGTTTTTCCAAACCTAATTTTAGTGTAAGATTTATGAAAAACACATTTTTGGAGACAACATGTATCACTAGCTATGCTTCAGACAAAATTTCTAGCTCTATTTTCATGCATTACCTTTCCATTGGGAAAACCCTCAGATCTAGGTTTGGTTAGTTCTCAATCCAAGTTTGGTGCAAGTACAATTAGGGTATGGACCGATCCTTTTTTCACTTTTTTGTTTCTTATTTTTATTTTCTAAGTAGCCCATTTGCCTAGTGCAGACCCCAGCTTCGAGTATACTTCAAATCTAGTTTAGGATCCAGGTCGATCAGGATGGGGATTCAGACAAGGGGGCATGCTTTTAAATTTGAGTTCATCTTGGATGAACCCAAGCAAACCCACTTACAAAAAACACCTAAAGATTCCAAAAAATAAAATTCACTGAAACCATGGCAAGCGACTTACCTAAAAATTCTACACAAATTGTGCTGTGGTGTCGAAGATGTTGATGATACATACTCTAAAACCCTCGTCAAAACCTTTTTTTTATTTTGTAGCTCACCAAATTGGAGAAGTGAAAGGTCAATACCAACGAGGATGAGTTTGGAGGAGTGGGAAACCAATAGTGGTGGGAAAGTAGCAAAAAACTATGAAAAACATATGAAAAAAATGGCAAAAAATGATGAACGACTAAGATTCATTTCATCGTCTTGCATTGATATGGACACAATTTTATTAGTTAATTTCTATGAATAATATTTTTTTTAAAATATTGATGGAATGTCAAAATTTTTAGATTTTATTCTATGGTATAATTTAATAGTTTTAATTTAGTATATGTAAATGAAACAAGTGGTATTAATAGCATATGTAGTTGAATAATACAACTCTATATCTTTATATGTGGAAAATGGTTTGAAGCAATGGTAAATGAATTGGAATTTTCAAGAAGCAACTTTTCTAAAATAACAAATGTAATGTGTTTCGCATTCATTCATAGAAGCTTCAAATTTAATGCACTTATAGCCAATGCTAAGTGGCAATGGTAGTAATATATACCCGGGCAATTTCTTTTTTATTTATATATGTGCTCATTTAAATTATGTATGTTAATATGTTAGAGAGTATGTGTTGAAGTTAGGGCTCCCTAACATAATGAGTAATAAAAGTTAAAGAATGTAAATGTTAAATTTTTTTATAAAATATGTGAAGACCTTAAGACTACATCGAGAGGCAATGCCTTCCATGCAATAGGTATTTTTGGTGCACCAAGCAACCTAGGCAACCAAATGGCCCGCTTAGGTACGGGTCCTATGAGGGGGGCTTAAGCTCTATGGATTATGATCAAATTCGAAAAAAAAAGAATAGAGGAGTAATATTCATTTATTTAGTCATTTTTATTTTTCTAATATTAGTTATTTATTTAGTCATTTTTATTTGTTTGATATTAGTCATTTATTTAGTCATTTAGTTGTGATTTTACCCGATGACCAAATTAATCACTTATAAATGACCAAATTAGTCATTTATTTGCCAAATTTCACTATTGAACCTACTACAAAGAAGCACTGGAAGCACACTTGTGGAGTAGCACTGGAAGTGCATTTGTGGAGTAACACTGGAATCCTTAATTTGACAAACAAGGAAAGATAATTCTGTTTTCTAGAAACCATATTAGAGTCACTGAACGAATTAGGTCAAAATCATGATAAAGCAACAATAGATCCAATGCCAAGGAACACTCAAAAAATTGCAAACTGGAACAACTCTAGAATCAATGAAGCAATAGTTGATTGAAAAATGATCTAGAATTGAAATGAAGTGAAAAGATCAAAAAGAAAATTCAAACCTAATGCATGAAAACAAGAAAGAGTGAAAGCATTGATCAATATTCACATTTGCCTCCATGATTTTCTACCCTGAAATATAAAATGAATTTGCACTCAAACTAGCCTTTGCTCTGATACCATGTGAGAATTTTAGGAATATTAGAGTTGTAAATTACAAAATTTCACAAATTGAGATGAAGAATAAATTCTAAATAATTGAATTCTTCATTATTAAATTGATAATTGCTTAAGAATGAATACAATATATATGGAAAGAGATGATCCATTTAGAATGGCAACTGCTAACTAGAAAATAGGCTTGCAACTCCATGCAAGATTGCACAACTAAACAATCATTGTCCTAACAATTTAGTAACTAGACAACTTATCTAGAGGAATATTTTAGGTAGAATATTCTACACTAACATGAATAACATCAGCAATCACTTCATCCTTGAAGTATATGATGATTTCAAACATAATGGCATACCAAGTGTTGAATAAGATTTATATGCCTTGTTTCAGCCATCCCAACAAATAAGGACTTGAATTATTCTCAATTTACAACCCAAGCTAATTGATTGGAGATTGAGAAATCAATTTTTCTTAAGAACAAGTATCAAATATTACATCTACCTTTCTTCCTTTGAGTTGTAGCTTGAACTAGAAGAGTTTATTCAACATGTCCTCATCTTGAGATTCACTACTTCCCATGCGTGAACCTTTTCCTATTGTGGTGCATAATAATCATTCATCTAAATTAGAGGTGAAATCCATTTTTTTCACCTTTTTGCTAAAGAAATATTCTTATTCTTTTTATAATTCTTAAAAGGGTGTACCTCCAAATGAAGCTTCAAACAAACTTCTTCATTGTGTCCTTTGTCATGTAAAGTTTACAAAAATTCTTTTTTTATCCTTATCTTTGTTCTTCCTAGTGATATTAACATTCTGTGAGATAAGGGGGATTCTCTACTCATAAGTCTCTTTGTTATCAAGAGAATCCTAGGGAGAAAACTTCCCTTAACCACCTCATATGTTATTGAATGAAGAAATTACAAAGAGGGTCGTAGATCAGGAGTGACTATTTAAGAAGACTGCTTTAGAGCCTGAGCAAGTAAGATTATTAGATCTTTGCCTTAGAGGGAATAGTTCTTGGCCAAAGGATTGTAGTGCGGTACTAGGATTCTAGTGCAGCGCACTGGCGTCCAAGGCTAACAAAGAATCAAAACCTTGGGAAGAAACTCTAAAATCCTACCAATGTACTCAGATCTGAGGTCCATTCAACAACACAAATAAATAGAAAATAGGAAATAGAACAAAGTACAAATGAGGGCCAAGGATGAACTTACAAATGGCTACACACTTGAAACCTTCCTCCAAGCTTTACTCTAGCAACCTACACACAAGATAGATGAGGAAAAATGTTGGGGCTATTTCGAGGCTTGCCACAGTCAAACCATCGTTTTGGTGTTCTCACCTCCATGGATAGCTAGATAGATAAAGAGAGTAAACAAATTAAACAAAAAAAGAGTGGTGAAAACAATCCTTTCTTGAGGAGAACTCGCACCACCAAATAGAAAATAAGAAAAATATTCTATTTTCAAATAGATAAGAACAAGAGAGTGTTACCAATAGTCCTTTTCCCCATCTTGAATGCACAAATTCACCATTGAGTGCTTGAAAGAGAGCTTTGGTTGTTGGAGAGACCTAAGTTTGGTAGAGCTTCACTCAAAGAAGTGATATTGCAATAAGGAAGAGCAAAGAATAGAGTGAGATTGGAGAAGAAGTGTTCACATAATGAGAGAGAACCCCTCGAAATGAGAGCAAGAAAGGAAGTTTTTGTTGCTGCAAGGGCAGGAGGAGCCGTTACACTCAGAAATATGAATGCAGGGACATGTGTCATGAGTCAGAGAAAGATAAAGAGAAATTTGATTTTGAGCTCTAACACAATCTATTTTTGCAAGTATCTTTGGACCAACCAATGAAGGACTTGGATCTGGAGTTGAAGTTGAAGACACACCATCAACTTTGTGATTTGTCATTCAGGTAATAAAAAATCAAATTTCCTTTCATGTTCTTACTTCTTCAGTTGTATAGTTTACTCTTAATGCTTCATTTCATCATGTATTACCAATTACTCCCACAGCTTGTGTGGGACATCATGTTTCATTGTAAAATGAATAAAGAAAAAAATACTATGAAATTTGTGTAATCTTTTCTGTTGTTGTAAAATAATTGCTCAATAAAACTAAACTTCATTTGAAATCATCTTTTGTGTAATGAAAAAAAAATTAGCAAAAATTTGTATGTACCTTTTTTCCTAGCTACAAACTATGTTTCTGATCTACCTGATTGAGCTGTAAGCGAAAATTAGGTAACAATATGTCATGAGTTAGAGAAAGTGAAAGAAAGAGAGAAAGAAAAATATTTTTTAAAAGAATACAATAATGCGAGCATGTTATAACGTGCTAATGTTATGTCTTGGTAATGATCGAGCCTAGGATTGGTCACTACCATCCCATAACATGAGCATGCTTCATTATAATGTGCTCACATTTTCTCTTTCATGGGACCCGAAAGTGGAGTGGCCACTTTTTTGGTCCCCCATCTTGTTGCACATTCTCGTGTGACCCATTTTACATTTGACACCTTTTACATTTTTGTTAGGATAGAATGGGAACAAATACCATTATAACAATATTCCCTTTTTACAACTAACTTGAGAAGATTTTGAATCCATTTGAAGCTTGAGGTTGAAAATTCAAGATTCCATTAAATCCAGAAAATTGAAACTGAATGTTAGGAACTGTTATGCCCTTACCCCAATAGTGTGTATTGGGTTATGAGTAGTCAACTTGTGGCTACCTTAAGTATTACTTAAGTCATATTATCATTATTATATTGTTATTTAGATATTTAGGTTGGTCTAGGGTTTATATAGGGTTATCTAAGTCAACCTGGGTGATATCCTAGGCATAAATAGGTATATATAGGAGGTTGTGAGTCTTATTTTATCATCATGTTGAGTATTGTGCTCTTATTTAAGACTATTGGAGGTATCCCCCTCAAAGTGTATTAGGAGGTTTCCCCCTCAAAGTGGCATATTATTATCAAGTATTTGTAGCATATTTCATATCATCTTCTTCTATTGTGCAAGTTATTTCATTGTAGGAACAACCCAAAAAAATGTTTTAAGACAAAAATTGTAGCTCGCCTTATCATTTCTCCAACTAGGATACTAAAACTAGATGACTGATTGAAAACACACCTTACTTATTCATTATATTTTTCAAGCCAAGAATTATAAATTTCATCTAATGGTCATTGTATTCTAGTACCTTTGACAATTTATTATAATGGGAATTATATTTTGCATCCATAATTGCCCTAGTTTCCTTGTTGAACACATCCAAACTTGATTCTATTTTTATTTATTCATCAATTGAATTATTCAATGAGGAAAAATATTCCTTTCCATTGAAAAAAAATGAACAGAGTGAAAATATAAAATTACTAAATTCACCTTTCCAAATTTTAAATTACTGACTATCCCATTGTTGTCCAGTATTTCAAGCAACCCCTTGCTCCAATATTTCAAACAATTTCAACTTATTCTTCAATTACAATTCTAATCAAGATTGATAAGTTGAATTTTCCCCTACTAACCCAACCATTTCATTGCTTTCAACCAATCCCATAGGAGCATTAGCATCATTCTTGGTAAATCAGAAAATTTCATTAATTGCTAAAAATATGGGAATCCAAGTACTAATCATAAATTTCAAAATTACTTTTTGTTGCATATGCTTGATATTTAAGCATTTTTCAAGTTTTAATATCCTCCCCAAGTATCTTCTCGCTAATGGATTATGTGAGATATCCTATGACCTAGTAAGTCATCAACCAAATCACTAACCATTTTTTGTCCATCTCTGACACTCTTTTATTCCTCCTTGCTATGGTTGAGCTACTCATTTAACTCATTTATCCTTGATAATTACATTTCTCTATCTTGAGAGATGTTTCAACTGATCTAGGTTGAGGTGTATATGGATTTGAAGCAATGGTTGGAGGTGGAGGAAACTATTATTTGATATTGTTGTATTCCTTCAACAATTTCATATGCTCTTGAAATTTATTGTAATCATATTCTAACTTTTTTGCAGTTATTTCCTACCTAACCATAGCAATACTAACAACTAATGATGGTTCTTGGGGAACACTTTTATTAGCAATTCTTCTCACAATAAAATTTCTTCATAATTCACCACATCCACTTGGGGCTTATTGGAATCCTGTGAAATTTCCTAGATAACCAATGTCTCATATTTTGTGCTAAAACCTTATCCAAAATAAAAATCATTTTCTTGTTATTCTCTAGTCAACACTTTCAAATCAATTTCTTTCCTCCTTATTGTATCCAATGCTATCATTGAGGCAATATTTGAGTTTAGTAATAACAAGCATCAACTTTCCTTAGCAAATTTTCACCCTTAATCGAGAGACATACTTTTAAGCTTGAAGTCCACTTCCTCCAGTCCACTTCCTCCATGACGGCCTGGTTATCTTTTTCATCTCTTCCTATGATGCATTCCTTTTCTTTTATTAAATTTTTCAAAAAATTCTTCTTGACACTATTGTTTTATGTATAAGCTATTCAACTTATTTCTTTATAGGATTCTCTTCAATTGTAATAGATATTACAATTAGTGTTGGAATAATATTAATGATAACTTTATGATTATTCAACATACTTTGGAGCCTCATCATTGGGTCAGTAATTTCAAAATAGGCTCCTTTATATCTAGGATGGGATTTCTTTCTCATCTCTTCAATTTTTTGAATTGCAGCCCATTTTTCTTTCCCTAATTTAAACTCTTCATCAATAGCACCATTTTTGATGGCATATTCCACTATGTCAAATAGGCACTACAAATTGGACCTCTTTGCATCCAATCTAACTTGATTTATAAAGTGTTCAAGATCACAACTTCTTAAATTATCAACCTTAATTCTAAAATCTTGTAATAATGTGGATAATACCCCCAATCCTTAGCCATGTTTTTAAATTCAAAGAAAATCATGGAAGATGCCAAGAGAGTCCCCTTTTCACTATTTATTAAATGAAACTTTTTAGTTTCATTTAATTTCCACATTATTTTCTTGAATGGAATTCTTTCTACTATAAATTTTGGAAATATATGAGGCTAAGATGGAGACCCAAATATTTTGATAATAGTGGTATTGGTATGCAGAAACCAATCACTCCAATTGTGGTCTACCCTAGACATTGGATCTCTTCCTCTCTATCACAAAAACATCAATATTTTCATTAATAATATTTGAGAATAAGGAAATCCTAGGTTGCCCAATTCTACTTGAACAAAGAACTGCTCCAAAATAACATAATTTTTAGTCATGCAATGCATGTACCAAATAAGAGTCCATGTCTAAAAATTAAATTGAACTCCTTCATCATTATGAATTCTCTACATCATTGCATTACTCTAGATATTCTTTACACTATATGACAAAAAAATGGCATAGCAATGAGTACCACCTAAAATGAATTAAAAAATCCTTATATGATATTGTTGATAGTTAATTATGAATTTCCTTCAACAATGTAAGATGCATATTCAAAACCCGTATTCAAATCTCTAAGTTCTAATCAATAGAAGATATCATTAAATGAATTGGAATTTGCACCTTAAAATTCATATCTAGAAATTGTCATAAAACAAAGTAGGTGCAGATAAAATAATCTCCAAATATTTCATAATAAAAGGGTTCAATTTTATCCTTAACACACTCAATGATTTTTTTTTTCATTTCCTCTTCTTCTATGATGAGGTAACCACATCATCCTATAGTTGCACTGATCCCTAGTGAACTCTCTATTCAATGAGTTAAAATCAATAGGAACATTAACAGTAACATTCAGGCCAAAGACCTCACAAATATGGTGCCTATCCAATTTCATAAAAACACCACCATTCTTGTTTCTAATTACTCTATTATCTAGGTCATACCTCTTAGCCAATTCTCTATTTAGGTCAATGTTGGCATATACATTAGGCACCACTGGATTTCCCAAGTCCATCTTCTATATAATTGAAATAGGCCTATCATATCGACTCCTTCTGTATTCATATTCAAATAAATTCCAACCTCGAGTATTCTAGTAGAGCATTCTTTGATCTTTTCAATTAATTATGTCCTCTTCATAATTCCTCATTTACCTTTTATCTTGTGAAGTGGATTGGCTCATGTTTAGGGTTTTTATAGATGATCTAGGGTTTCTAATTAGGGATTAATTATGTAAAGAAAATATTACAGAATTCTCAAGAAACCCTAACATACCTAATTGATTGAGAATTTTCTTTGCAAATCTTGAATAGAGAATGATGGAAGTGAAAATCAAAATTCATGATGAACCCCCCAAAATGGAGCTTTATTTCAGTTCATGATTACAAAATTCTTATATAACCCCCACACTATTTTGGCACTTTATAATTTTAGTGCATAGGCAAGTCCAATTGGAACAAAAAATGGAAATTTATAATTTTATTGTGGAATAATTTCCAATGGACCCAACAACATATTAACCTGAGTAATAATGGGCCGACCAATGGTCAATTTGCAGAAAATGACAGATTCAATGGCTTTTTTTAGCCTTGAATCCCTGATAGGCATAGTTTTCAGACTCACAAGCCCACGGGAAATGTAGGTTAGTATCATGCAGGTCTAAAAATGCAACTGTTTAGACACATATTTGTGAGGCCTAATTGGAAGCCTTTTAGGCTGGAAAGGCACTTGGACAGACACAAGAAATTGATCTTTGATATATATGAATAAGAACATCTCCCAGACAAAGATAGAAGATACTTTGATTGTTTATATTTAGAATGTGAAAAAGATCTAAGATCAATAGTGTGTCTTCAAAACCCTTTGAATAATAGGGTTGTTGAACATGACGAAGGTCTCTTCAATCCAACTCGCTTGCATATAGATCTTCAGGAGACAAAACCCTTTCAAGCCAAGAAAATGTCACTTCTGTTTGAGATAATGGTTTTTAGGAAAACACACACAAGGCACCCATTCACACTCCAAAGGAGTTGATACCACCAAAAAATAAAGAAGAAAACTCTGTCAAAACAAATCCTTTGCATACAAAGTATGATAAGGAACATGTTGAGCATTCTAAAGCTCCTACCCCATTTGGTTATGCATGAGATCATAATAAAAAAGAGAAGGGTTTTTAGAATCCAATTCCTAAGCACCCTAAGAATGGGGGTTTCACATGCCAAAAGTAGCGGGAGAAGAAAGCAGATGGACAAAAGGAAGCACCCACATAGGATTAGGGGCTGAAACCTCAAGCCAAATGAAACTGAGGAAAGGGTTCAAAGGCTAAAGAAAATCAAAGGAAAAAAGTGTAGCAGAAAGAATGGAGAAGAAAAGAAGTGGAAAAAGTGACTCATGAGAATCATAGTTCTAAATCAGGGGATGAGAGCTCCAAGACTTGGGACAGAGCCTTGCCATCACAATAGCAGGATGCCATTATGGTTACCTTCCCAGAGCATCTTCTGCAGCTGCAAGTCTGGGATCTAAGAGAAAAAGCACTCATTTATAAGTTCTGGAACCATACATTGGATTTAGAAAACTTAAGGAATTTAATATTTGATGAATGGGAAGGAGTAGTTAAATTCTTCTATCTAGACCAAAGGAAAGGAATTTTCTTTTGTTATGTTCTTTTATAAATCTTGTAAAGATGAGGTTTTCAAAATCAAATCATGGTCTTTTCAAGGATCAGGACTATATATGCAACATTGGACTCCAAATTTTAAATTTGGGAATTTTTTTGCTCGTTTTATCCCCTTTTGGATACAAATGCATGCATTACCTTTGGAATATAGAGAACTGAATCTACTTGAAATTATGGCTAACCAGATAGGAATTTTTCTTAAACATGATTTTATGTTCTTTAATAAACCATGAAAGCCAATAAGGATGTGTGTTTTGATTGGCACAACCAAAATATTACCAAAGTATATAGAGATTACATCTAAGTTTGGAAAATGGCAACAAGAGCTCATATTTGAAACTGCTCAAAATGTATGTGTTCAATGTCATATATTAGGATACTCTGGTGTTGAATGTACAAAGAAAAATATTACACCAGATCAAGGTCATATTAGTCAAAAAAGGGGGCAAAAAATGGAGGTGAGTCAGGGGGTGTCAACTTCTAATTGTTGTGCAGAGTTGGTTCTTAAGTAGAGCAAAAAGCAAACTTCTTCAGAACTTCAACATCAAATAATTCATGTTCAATCAAGGGAACTAGGGAGCATTAAAAAAAAAAGTATTGACCACAGATGTACATGCAAAGCATCTTTCATTATCCATAGATTTGGTTAAGTATCTAGACCTATTGGGAAATAAGCAAATGGGGAACACTCTAAATTTATATTCCCCATCTCTTCAAATTTCTTAATATCAACTGAATGATGTGGTCAGGAAATTGATGTTTCAAGATTCAAGAACACTAATAATGGTTGGGAAATAGGAAGATCAAGACCTACTCCTGACTCATTCAAAGGATCTATCTGTTGATTTGGAGTGGATAAAATTGCATGATATTTCAAAGCATAATGAGAAGGTCACTGATGCACAATTGGGAATTCTATTAGACAAGATCCTCTTATCAGTAGGAGCAAAATTAGTTGATGATATAGTAGAGGAAATGATAGAGGAAGGGGTATTCTAGGATTACAACATTTCACAAGAAAATGAGGTAATTATTAGTACTGATTCAGAGAAATTAAATCAAAAGGAACAGATAAATATTTTATCAAAAGAACAAGTTCCAAGTAAAACTACTACAGAGGATGTTGCAGATTTTGAATTTTCACAATCTTTGGCTGTATCCCAAACTCCATTCCAATTAGTAGCAAAGAAATCCCTAGTAAAGAGAGGAGGGTGAAAATAAAAACTTACAAAGTTGTAGGAGGAAATAGATGCAGGTCTCTAGCAAACATTATATTATTCCCTAGCAAACACAACTAATAAGTGCCTGAGGAGAGCTTGTTGCTCTCTTCGTGCACAATGAAGATAGTTTCTTAGAATGTCAATGGCATTAATGCCCCTGAAAAATGAGCTCACATCAAAATTCAAGTTGATGGATATAGAGTTGATATCGTGCTTCTTCAAGAAACAAAAATGTCAGTAGACTCATATGAAGCTACAACACAAAAATGGAAATTGTGGAAATCAGTGCAGTCACTTGCTCAAGGTGCATTAGGGGGGTTAGTGGCACTTTGGAATCTAAAAATAGTTACTATAGTCTCAATTAAAAATGAAAGCAATTGCCAGTTGTTGGAAATAACAAAATTTGACCTAAAGTTCTAGTTGATTAATATTTATGGACCCACATCTACTTCTAATAAGAAGAGCTTATGGTATCGACTCACACAAACAATAATACGTTTTTGGGATGAGAAAATCATTATGGAAGGAACTTTAATGCTATTTCTTCACTCCAAGAAAATAAAGGGGGTATTATTCCTCCTCCTAAAGTAATAGAAGACTTAAGCTCTTTTATTAACATAAATGCTTTGAGGAATGTGGTTCCAACTAAGGGCAACTTTACGTGGACAAATAGAAGGAAAGGTTTTCTTCAGATAGCAGTAAGGTTGGATAGATTTTTGGCTTCTTCTAATTGGTTCATCTTTAATCATGATTTGGTGTTTGAGATATTGCCTTTTATAGGTTTGGATCATTATGCAATCTCTCTTAGTATTTCAACTGTCTCCTCTCCAAAAATCAAATCTTCTTTTAAGTTTGAAAGTATGTGGTTTAGATATCCTAATTTCTTGGATTTGGTTCGTCAATGGTGGATAAAAACACCTTATGAATAGGGAACAATGATGTTTCAGTTCTGTAAAAAGGTAATACATCTTAAGCAACAACTTATAAAATGGAATAAAGAGGTCTTTAAAATGTATTTCATCAAAAAGAGCTAATTCAGAAACAACTAGAAGTACATGAGAAAATTATTCAACATGGTCTGAATGAGTCTTTATATGATAAGCAAAAGATTTTGCAAGGAGAATGGGAAACATTATGTGTAAGAGAAGAAATGTATAGGAGGAAAAAATCAAGGGAGTTGTGGTTGAGGGAGGGTGATCATAATACCAAATATTTTCATGCATCCACTCAGATTGAAAGGGATGCCAAGGTAATCCATTCTATTTAAGAAATGTCAACTGGTAATTGGCTTACCAAGGAAGAAGATATAAGTAGAGAATGTGTAAGGTTTTTTTTAGACCTCTTATTGGCACCATAGGGAAGAGATGAGTAGAATGAGAAAGATGAAGCAAAGCTTCTAGAAATAATTCCAAAAATTGCCACTGAAGGGGATAATGAAGTCTTAAAGAGACCCTTTTTGTTAGAAGAGATCAAAAAAATTGTTTTTCCTTTGGCTCCAGATAAAGCACCTAGTCCGGATGGCTTTACAACCTTATTTTTCCAAAAATGTTGGGAGATATTATGTTTTGATATGTTATGGGCCATTGAAGAATCAAGAAGAATAGGTACATTGCTAAAACAATTCAATGTAACAAATATAGTCATCTTTCCCAAAGTGAAGGATTTGAAAACATTTGTAGAATATAGGTTGATTTCCTTATGTAACACAATTTATAAGATTTTCACTAAGGCAGTCTATCTAAGGCTGCAACCTATCATACCAAGGATAATTTTTCAAGAACAAGGTGGTTTTGTTCCAGGAAGAGAAACAATTGAAGGAGCTATAGTAGCCCATGAAACTCTACATTCAATTTATTCTACTGATGCTTCTTCCATCATCATACAATTGGACATGATGAAGGTGTATGACAAAGTCAACTAGAATTTTCTAAAAAATGTTCTTGTAAGATTTGGTTTCAGTGCAAAATGGTGTAGATGGATAATAACATATCTTTTAGGGGAAAAGTTTTCAATCTTACTTAATGGTTCTCCTACTAGTTTTTCAATGCATCACGAGGTGTTAGGCAAGGAGATACACTTTCACCATTCTTATTTATAATCATGGCAGAGGCATTGAGTAGATTCATTAGTAGTAAACATTGTCATGGTCTTCGGAAAGGGGTATAAATTGGGGATACAAGTTTAGTAGTTACTCATTCCCTCTTTGCAGATGACACCAATTTATTTGGGAAATAAACTATTGTAGAAGCTAAGGAGATTAAGGAGGTCTTAGACAAATATACATCAACATCAGATCAAAGGATAAATGCATCAAAATCAAAATTTTATGTTCTTAACACTTAGGAAGAGATTGGTAAGAAGATAGTCAAAATTCTTGGTTTCTAACAAGAAACCCTACCTTGTACTTGTCTAGGAATTCCTTTATTCATAGGCCCAAATAAGGCAGCATATTGGGTAAAAGTAATTGATAGATTGAAGTCCAAGATATTGCTATGGAAGGCTAGATGGTTATCTTTGTTAGGGAGAATTCTCTTAGTAAATGCAGCCTTATCCTCAATTCCTAATTATTTTCTTGCAGTCCTCAAAGAGCCAAGGTCTTTGATAATAGAAATTGAGAAAATTAGTAGAGACTTCATTTGGAAAGGTAATATTGATGAACAGAAAAAGGTTCCTCTAATATCCTTAGAGGGAATGACACAAGAAAAATTTCAAGGTGGGACAAGTGTTCACAACCTAACATGTAGGATAAAGAATTTGGAGAAAAATTTGTTTGGAATATGTATGTAAATCCAAAAGCTAAATGGAGTAGAATTTTGCAAGCAAAGTACATGGATAACCGGGATCCTTCCAGAATTCTCACTATTTCTAACTCCCCAAAAGGATCAGCTATGTGGAATTTTATGTTATCATGTAGGAAACTAATCACTACATACATCTCATGGGAGGTAAACAATGGAGAGAGTATAAAATTTTGGAGTGATTCTTGGAATGGGAACCCTCCTTACAAAATAATCCTGACCTATCTCATGCAATGGAAATTTTAAAGCAGTCATGGGGGGGAAATTTTCTAGATTTTGTGCAGTCAGTGGAAACCTTGTCAGGAAAAGCAATTTGGAAAAACATTTCAAATCCTTCTCTCTCTTCACAACAATGTAATGGGTTACAAGAAATATTGAATCAATGTGTGGTTTTCCTCTCCTCAAAACTGTACAAACTTGTATGGGAAACATCGAGTGATGGTAATTACATAGTAAAACAAGGTTATAGAGCCTTATGTCAGAAACCAGGCCAACTTGCTCCACAAAGGTCATATTCTTTTTGTTGGGATAACAAAACCTTACCAAAGCCAGGGAGTTTTGCTTGGTTGGCATTAAGGAAGATGATTTTAACAAGTGATTGTCTATCAAAGTTAAAAATAGCATAACCTTTTAAGTGCCTATTGTGCAATGAGGTGCAAGAAGAGGTAGATCATTTGTTTGTCAGATGCAACTTTGCACAACAATTTTGGTCCTTTTTCTTGAATAAACTTAATTTTCTCACACCCTTGCCAAATTCTTTATGGGATTTGTTTCAAAGCTAGCTAGTTCTATTCAAATCTTCTTTTTTTGCGTGTATTTGGAAAGTCACTCCATCTCTAGTAATATGGAACTTATGGTGGGAGCATAACTTAAGCATTTTCAAAAAATTAGCATCAATGGTTGAGTTAGTAAATGGAAAAATTGAAAAGGAAATCTCCGAGTCTATCAATACAAGTGTTCAAAAGCATAAGGGTCTAAATTTAGTTTTCACAAGTTTGGATGGTTTGATTATAAATAACTGGAAGAGTTTAAAGTTTCCATTTCTAGGTAGCCTCCTAAAGTCAAAAGTAGTAAAAGTAGATAGGAAACATATTAAATGGAAGGCCCCTTAGGATGGTTTCATAAAATTGAATTTTGAGGGGGCTTCAAGAGGAAACCTAGGGGAATTAGGAGTAGGCGTTTGTTTAAGAGATTCAAGGGGAAAGGTAATCACAATTAGCTCAAATCATCTTTCAAAAGGGTCGAACAATCTTGCAAAATCAAAAGTGTTATTGATAGGCTTAGAAATTGCATTGAAGCTTGCATTACAAGATTGCATATTGAAGGTGATTCTTTGGTGATTATTAACACTTGCAAAGTAAAAAGAATTCAAATTTGGAATTTACAATATGTTCTTGAAAGAGCCTAGATTTTGATAGATAAATTTCAAAATTATCAGATCACTCATACAAATCGGGAAGGCAACAAATTAGCAGACTGCTTAGCAAACATGGGGTGCAATAATCAGGAAGTTTATTTAGTTCAAGATATTAGTCGCATTCAATATTATCCTCACTTAGATGAAATTGCACAATAGGATATCTTAAATCTTGTTTAGGCTATAGTTGCAAACAAGGTTTCTATGAAATTATGCATATTTAGATTTTCGTAATAAAAAGGGTGTGTAATAGAAAGCACGATCAACTCATAAAGTTTATATAATATATAATGCTTTTAAGTAAATCCCACTCTGATATTGAAGAAAATGTTCATGGCCATTTCTCCATATGGGATAAAGTTATGCTTTTTTTGGTTGGCAGTGAAGTTTAAGTTATGATTGCATGTGACAATGGAAAATGTACCTCACCCTCCTCAAGATGTCATACCGCCTCTCAACATTGTGTTACCAATATTTTTCGTGGGCAAGGTTAATAAGTGATGATTGTTCTCACTTTCCTAGCATCATGTTATCTCATATCTTGGTTGGTAAGGTTAATGTGTAATGATTACCCTCACTTGAATGGTGTACTAGATCTTACATCATTTAAATTTTCCAGCCTAAGTTAGATTCATCAGATGGAGGATGGGATATGTATCTACCGCAAGCCCCTTCAGCTGGACACTTGTTCATCAACCTTTTTTTTTCCTAATCTATTGTTTATTTTGCAGGTACTCATAATTCTTTCAAGTGTAGCGAATATTTATTAACTCTATAGAGGATGTGATCTCACACGAGCTAACATGCTGCAAATTTTTTATTGAAATTATGGCTCCATTTTCGCTATGGTCATATTTAGCATGCTTTATCTGGATTTAAATAGTGAAGTTCAATGTTTTATTTCATCCAAAAGTATTGTTGTATTTTCTAGAAGCCATTGGAGAATTAAGAGCTGTGATTTTCGTGTGTGAAGGAGTGACAAGATGATGTCCCGACCATGGAATTTCAGGGTAAATTTCCTAGTGCAACCATGGGAGCGTCCATTTGAAAACCACCTCTTTCATGAAAACCCATCTCTGGTTTTTCAAGTGGAGTGTCCTAGAGTGGAAGAATCAGTGCAGTCAATTATGAGTATTGAAGTCACAATCCCTAGAGCCAGGTATTTAATCTTTCCTTTTTAGGTATTTTCTGTGTTCTTGTCGAATGTTTTGGATCTAATTCAATCATTAGCAGAGCTGGAATCAATTGTGGCCAAATTTTTCAAACCCTAATTACTTATTAACAATGCTCTGCTGCAAGTCGTGCAAGGAAATAATGCATTCTCTGGTGATGGGTATTTAGGAGGATTGTTTCCTAGGGAGCATATTAAACACCATTTGGGTTTTGATGAAATTTATGAGGCAATTAGGCTTGCATTGCAGTATAGAAATGATAGTATTCTCCTGAAGGCTTTAAGGAAGAATTACAAGCATATTTGTCTAACCATCAATTTTGACATCAAGGAAAAGTACTATGCAATCTCCTTCTTGCACAAGCAAACTCCCTATCCTCCCAGGAAATCCTTTTCTGCCAAACTGGAAGTTGGTGCTTTGCCATTTGTGCTAGTTGATGAGAAAGTGGAGATGGTGCCAGGTCAAAATTTCATTGAATCTGTTGTTGGTGGGCATCGGGCGATTATTGCTAGGACTTGCATTGTTCAAGCGAAGTTGAAAGATAAGGATTCAATATTTGGTTTTGAATTCTTTGCAAATGAATTGGGTCTACAAGAGGTTCCTGAAGGTTAGGATGAGAATTTTGTGTAGGGTGGTGATCGTATGGAAGAGTAACAATTAGTTTCCTTAGTTTAGTTTTCACTCAGAAGAAGGCTTTTAGTTTTGTTTCTCATAGTTGGTATATGAAAGGAGGGTTTTGTTTTTGCAGCAACAAATCTATGGGCATGCATGTTGGCATCTGCAAGTTTTTGGTTATTTTGTATCTTTGATAGCTAGTAGAAGCTTTTATGTTAAGATACTAGAAAATTGCAAACTCTTCTGGCATTTTGCCTAATTTCTATAGATACAAATGTAATACTTTATTATATAATATATAATATATAGGCTTCCAAGCCTTTTATTTTAAAAAAAAATCCAATGGACCGAGCAAAAAAAATTATTACTTTAAAAATAATACTCAATTTCAAGTTAACAATCAAAAGTTACATCAATTTTATAATTTTCCTAATTTGCCTAAATTTTCACTACATTTTTTTTACAAAAAATGCCTTTGGAAAAAAATTGTTTACCCAAATTTGAGTGAGGAATATTTGAGAGAATGAAGATGAAGTTTAAGTCCCCTTTGGATGGTTGTTCCCAACTGCTAAATTTTTTAAAGTAAATAAAATTTGCGATCAAATTGAAGGTAAATGTGTAGATTTGAACATATACCAGATGCCTTTGTAAATATTTCCACACACAAAAAAAATAAAATGCCTACAACAAAATTTCACAACCATTACTTAGAGAAAAAAATCACAAATAACTTTGCAAATCTAAAGAGTGGAGATTCAAACACCTTTATAAAAATAAATGTATTTCCAAACATATTAAACCTAAATTTGTATATTTTAAAGGAGGATTTGCAAATTTAAGGGAATTTTTTTAAATTTAAACAATTACTAGATGCCTTTGCACATATTCAAGGGCAAACTTATTAAAGCATGGCTTGATTCCAATGAGAATTAGCAAAGAAAGAGTCAATTTGAATAAATTTGCACACAAAACCTCTATATCTAAATGAAGCCAAATCATCCTCCTTTGTAGTATAAAACACCTTTTCTTCTTCCATGATGTCACATAAAAACCTCCATGGAGCCATAGATGAGATTTATGCTTCAAAACACATAGAGACACTTAGAAATAGAGTTTTGCAAATTTGAACTAGTAGTCTAACCTAGATGACTTTGATACCATGTGAAAATGAAGCCAAGTAACTAGGAAGAAACCAACTCTCTAACCAACTTTCCACCTAAGTAAGTGATTAACCTACAAGGGTAAAACAAAAACCACAAAACAAGAATTTTACACCAACATTGATTTCTTTCTAAAATAACCAATTTATTAAAAGATCTAAGTATAAATATGATTTTTGAGAATATTATATGGCTTAATTTGTTTTCTGCATTGAATTTTTGAGTTCATTATTCTACCTCTCTAATGTAAGTAGAGAATTCAACCGATGGTCAAAACCAATCAATTTCAAGGCTTTTGATTCTATGATAAGTGGATAGCTAAAATAATTAAAATTGATCTGAGAGAGTATTTGAACTAAACATGGGAAGTGAATCATCATCCATGTAAACTCTATTTAGTATTGTGGATATTGAGTTTTGCATTGCATGTTTGAAGGTAAACTTATATTTCTTTAAATATTTGATATATTATAAATCATTATTGTAAAGTAATTATTGGAAGAATTTGAAAGAAAGAAATGTTTTTTTACACCTTTATTTTCATTATTTCTTTGAAATGTATTAAGTTCTCATAAAATGAGTCATCCTTTATTAAAATTATATTCCCAAGGAAAACTAACTCAAAATATAGTCCTCACATTTTCAAGACTAACAAGTTTTCTAGACATAATTGTTAAATTCTTTTCATTATTTAAATCATAATTGACTTTGGTGGGTAGAAATAAATAAATAACCTAAGAATCAACCATATAAAATTTATATATTTACCAAAAAAATTACCATATCCTTCAAGAGTGACCTTAACAAAAATTAAATTACATTATAATATACAAAATTCTAAATTAAATGATTTTATGTATAAAACAAAAAAAAATTATAAATTAGAAAAGCTTAGATAAATTTAACACTAATTAAAAAATAGACAAGAAAAAACCCAAGACCATAGATATTCTAAGTATGTTTATATTGGAAAAAGAAAAAGTAGTGATAATAATTTATATTTAATATTATAAAGGAAAATATAATTTTCCTAGATGTATATTTAGGTCCATTAAAAAAATACAAGCAAAAAAAAATCTAAACCAACTTCGAGTAAAGTGATGATAATTCAAAATGATAAATGTTTATAAGTTGGTGTTGATTTAGAAAATTAAATGTGGAGTGGAATAGGTGCACTTACCTCTTGGAACTACAATAAAGATTAGTGTGATTCTATGTAGAACTTAGTTATGTTAGTATAGAAAGATAAATATTCTTGGTGTGCTAATAATTCTATGATGGTCAAATGATTCCTTGATGTGTTTAAATACTTAAGTGAATTCTTTAAATAGTAATACATAATACTTGTTGTTGCACTAACATTTAAAATGTTATCTCCCAATAATTAATGGAAAAGGGGAGGAACTTAGACATTAAAATTTTTGGTCATAATCAATTGATGCAATATTTCTCCCATAAATCACATAAATGACTTGAGATAAAGATATCTATAAAACTCTTGAATTTTTAAATGTGTCTCATGATTTATTGTCATCATTATTTAAATGTGTCTCATGATTTATAGACTTCATTTTAGTGGATGGATTAACTATGATAGGTTTTCAAAGTGCACTCCTTGACGGAAGATTAGGATCTCAAGCAATTCATGGCATAAAGAAAAGATAGGAAAATAAAGCTCAAATGTACACTTTTAGGTTAAAAATTAGAAATTTATGAATAATATAATTTATATGTGAGATTGAAGCACTAATGTGGTCAGCAAGGGTGCACATAGTTGGTGGGTAAAAGATATTTCATAATAAAGCTCAAAACTCTTATAAATAGATATAACAATGTAAAAGCATAGTTAATCTAGATTGATAATGAATGGGGTTATGAGAAATTAATAATCTAATATTAATGCTAAGGTAGAAAAAAATATATTTAAAAAGGGTACTTAGCTCTATGAATGAAGAATGATTGTCATTTGGTGAAAATTATAAAATATGCTCTATGGCTACCCTAAAAGTATGATCTTTGTGTAAGTTGAATAACTTAAATTATGTTATAGGCATATACACTATCTAGGGTCAACTTTAATACTCTAGGTGGGTAATCCCACAATAATGAGTCCCACTTTTTGGCCAAAATGGACATTGATATCAACATTTTTAGCTAAATCTTCACTTATTGATACCTATAGCAACTAAATCGTTAAAAAAATGAAGATGATGTGAACTAGTGATTTGTAGTGATTTGTGTGTAGATTCTAAATAATTTTTTTAATTTTAATTTTGAAATAAAATGTGAATCTTTCTATGTAACTTTTAATAACTAGTTTTTTACAATAAACAACATTTTTAAAAAGTAACATTTATGACATCCAACATAAATTTTTTTCTAGAAAGGATAAAATTCTAATTTTTAAAATGTGGATTTGTAACATCAATATCTAGTGCATGGATATTTTTTCATATTTTTTTGTTACATATTTTTTAATTAATTTTTGTAGTTAGGGTAATGATAATTTGGACATAGGTGTATGCCGTCAAGCATAACTTGTGTATACATCGAAATTCAATTTTATTTTGGTGAAATAAGGACATCAATACCTAGTGCACATATATTTTATAGATTTTTTTTTAATATTTTACTATTTTTCCATCTATGTAGAATGAAGAACTTGATGTTCAGTGAAAAAACTATGTTCAATAAAAATTAAAAATTGAATACATTATAAAATGAAAATACATTAAAATTATACTTGTTGGAAAGCTTGTTTCGAGGACTACGATCTTGCAAATTACCTTATCAATTTAATTACATTTGAAGGTTCAACCCAAGGTTTGAAACTGGAATTTCTAAGGAAATTTTGAAGTAGATACCAAAAGTGTGTTGATAAGGCCCTTCATTTGAAGGTCCTTCGATCGAAGGTACCTTCAAATGAAGATATTACCTTCGTTCGAAGATACATAATGAAGCTTGTTTCAGCCAAAATAAATAATATTATTAAAAACCTTCAAATGAAGGTCATTGAATAAAATAATATTTAAAAAAATTAGTGACCGACCTTTTAATGAAGGCTAATTTTGTTGACCTTTTGTAATTTAAACATTTATTTAAGTTTTGTAAACATACAAGGCCAATTTTTGTGTTTTTAATATCAAAAATAAATAAATATTCAATTTTTGGTATTTTTTATGAGTGCTTTACATTTGGAACATGGAATTGACAAAGGAATTATTGGGGTCATATTTTGCAAAGAAGAAGATGAGAAATAAAAGGACAAGGAAAAATAAGGGAGCACAATATCATTTAGTAGAAAGAGAACAAAAATTATGTCAAGAAAGGATGCAAAGATATTATGCTCAAAGAGAAGGTATGTATATTTTATATAAATTATAATTTTTTGTTAATTAAATCATCTTCTAGATAAGATTAGGATCAATAAGATCAAATTATTTTCAATTGAAGTAATTTTTTCAACTCAATTATTTTTTAAATATATTAATTTATTTTTATTGTGGATCCCATTACCATTCCCAAGTCCTCTAATAAAACCATTAAATGTTCCCTACTACTTAACTAATCCCTAAACCCTATTTACCCTAGAAACCCTAAATCCTAGACTCTAAATATTATTGAGTTAAATCTATGATTAGATGTTTTGGCCAAATTCTCTCCCACTAAATTAACTAATCAAATTCCTTTCTATTGTATCTTTGTACCTTACTCACCTTGCATCTATGATAAACCCTAGGTCTTATCTAGGATCCTTCCCTAATGAAGATCCCCTTTGTGATATCTTTATATACCTAGTCTAAACACTAGGTAATCATGTCCAAAAGATATGATGAAAGATAGATACATTTACAACTATTTAAAGAGAAATAAATAAAATCTTTTTAATTAACTTTTAAAACAATTTTTTTTTGGTCGGTAACAAAGGTTTTTTTGTTATTAAATTTAAAATAAAATTACATTAGATTTTCTTGGCTCTAGCCAGAAACAGATACAAACAAAAGAAACCCACCCAGCACTACAGACACCAGAGAGAAACATTAGAATCCACAATACCCTAAAATAAGACCTTTTAACAACTCTACAACTTTGAAGCACAACTTGGTCTTCCCTTGGTCTGAGACCGGAGGACCATAGTAAAACTTTTCTTTTTGAACTTCTTGTCTTTCCTCCCCTTGACAACTTGCCAATTGTCCTCCACCTTTACAACCTCCTTCTACCAACCCAAATAATTTTTTTTCACTGCACGCCCACCCTCCTCCATCTTTGCCTCCTCTGTCTGCCATGCCTCAAGGGAAGCATGTTGTGACCTTGTTTGATCATGTTCTTCAACCAATAACTGCCCTTTTTGACCTTCTACCTCTCCATTACTCTCCCCTTTTTCCTGCATCTTCATCGAGCCTGATTTCTCCCTAAATTATGGAGTTTTAGCTCCATGAAGGTTATGGTTTGCCACACCTTCATTTGCTCTCCCTACATCAGTATTGTTCGTGCTGGGTACCTCGGCATGTCTTGACCCCCCCAGTTGAGCTGAATCCCTATTTGTTTGTGGCAGTTCATAGTTTCCCACCACCTAAGAGTTATTCTTGTCTTGCTCTTCCTTTCTCCCACTCTATTTTTCCACTATATAATGACTTTGTGAGACATCCTACCACCAAGTAGCTAGTTTGGACCATCTAGGCTTTGCACATTGTGCAACAATATGTCTAGTTTGGAAACATCTCCTACATTGAATGGTACCCCTTCATAGTCCAAGGGTTGTACCTAGCAGCCCTTGGATGTTTTTATTGAGACCTCTTCTAGGAGTGTCTTTGAAACTTCCATCTCCACCAAAATCCAAGCATAGGTGGAGTACAAAAGATTTGAAGAACCCTCATCAATCATCAAGAAATCCCCTAAAGAGTTTCCAATAGCCTCTAAGCAAGACTCAAACCAAAATGGAGAGGCAAGTTTGGGAGTCTTACCCACATAGGTACTTTGTCAAAAGTATCAGTTGTAGGGTTGAAAGTTGGATGCCATGGCTTCAAAGAAAGAGAAAATTTCTCCTCCCAACTCCAAAAAAAAAAAGCACAAAACTTTATTTCTATCAGCCATAGTTTCAAAAGCAACAATAAAAAAACCTCTAGTAGTTGGGTAGATTTGCACACAACCTCATAAATCCATTGATGCAAATCACATAGTCGAGGCCAAAATCCCATGAAGCATCCTATTAGACCTAAATGTGAAAAAACTTCAACATTGTGCATTACCTCATCTTCTAGCTCCTCTTGCAAGAGAACCAACAATTTGTTGGCCTTTACAACTTCAGATGTCCTTCCTGTTGCCTAATGTTTTGGCTCCAAATGAGCTTTCTTCCCTCTGGATCTTGTCTCGTCAACACTCCCAACATTCACTATGATTTCCCCTCCTTGTCACCCAAAAAAATTTTGCTCGGTGTTCCAATCCTCGCCCCTGTAGCTAGGCTGGGGATAGCTTTTTGATTTTTGGGTATTTCCTAAGTGTGGCACTTTGGGCTCTATTTTCCCATCTCCCCTGGTGGCAACGACCCTGGGTTTCCCTTTGTCATG
This sequence comes from Sequoia sempervirens, assembly GCA_007258455.2. NCBI lineage: Eukaryota > Viridiplantae > Streptophyta > Pinopsida > Cupressales > Cupressaceae > Sequoia > Sequoia sempervirens. Next base: position 88,672 of record VDFB02174832.1, on the reverse strand, counting down.
ACCGTTCTGTTGGGAGTCTCCACTAATCACATTAAGCCCAATACCATTTTTCCAATTTTTCTTCGAACCATTCTCAACAAAAATACCATCTCTAGCCTTCACTTTGCTACAATTGACATTGGTTCTAGGTCCGCCAATCTCTCCCTGAGAGGGGCTCCGTTTGGGTGAAGCCTGTGTCAACCCAGGTAGCTGCTCTCGACTGTTAGCCATTTTAAGTACTTTTAAAACATATATTAACAACAAATAAACTATTTAAATTAACTTTTAAAATATATATATCATATTAACATAAACATTAATTTAATTTAATTGAAAAAATAATAAATAAATAAGACACAAAATACCTCTTGAAGGATGTCCAACCATTCTTAAGAGTTTATGGAGGGTATTCCTACCCTTCAAACTTTTTTATTAAAGTTATAATTGTTAAGTAATGTTTACAAGTAATTTGTCTTTCTTCAAACTTGTTTTCAAGTTTCAATCAATACACAACCATCTCCAACTAAGATATTGACATCTTTTAAATTATAGTATTTTTGGGAATTTATTTTTGTATTATTTCTTGCAATCCAAAAGAAACCTACAAAGTCCTAACTTCACAACTAACATTAATAAAAAAAATTAGCATCAAGAGAATTAAATAATTTATATATTTAGTATCCAAAAACATTTCCTTCAACTTGCTACCTATATTCTTTTAGTGAACATTTACATTTGATGAGGAAAATAAATATATATCTCAAAATAAAATTAATAATAAATCAATAACATCACCAATACATTACATGTTTATTATAAAAAATACAATAATAAAAATAATTTGAACTTACAATTATTACACAAAGTGAAATATTTTGTGCATGTTTGGAATATTGCCTCTCCTTTTAGTTAATACTCCCTACACAAACTATATAATTTCAAATATCAACATTAGCTATTAAATTCAAGGAAAATAAATATTTTCTATGATTTCACTTTGTATGTTTCTTCATTTCACCTTTACTACTTGTTATCTATTGAAAGACCTTTCAATGTGTTGAAAATGACTATAACTAAACAACAATAAAAAGTATTCTTACCAACAAACATTAAAAAATCAATCTTAAAGATCAAAGGATCAATGGGAGACAATGTATGGCTCTGCAACTTTTGCATGCTCCCCCGTGGCACCCGCGTGACCTTTGAGGCCGAGGATGCATGTCGCTCCCTTTCATTGCATGTACTCATTTCTTTCTAGATCATTTAGATTGCAATTGTTTGTGTGTGGGGAGGGGTTTATCTTGTGTGTTTGAGGGTGGGAGATGTTATGTTCAAACCATTGCTTGGTGTGTTTCTTCTTAGTTAGTTTTCGAGTGTTGCAATGTTGGTTTGGTGTTGCTTCTTCTAGGCTTGGGGTGCATCGGCTTTTGCAACATTGGTGTATCTTTTGGTGGCTTCACACCCTTTCCTAGGGCTCGTTTGGTCCTTGGGCTGCCACAAACAGTGTTGTGGGTGGTTTCCTTCTTGCTTCTGTGTGTGTGGGGTGGTGAACGTGTTTGTTTGTTGGTGTAGGAGATGGCTCTCGCAGCTCCACTAATGGTTCCTGCAACGACTCCTAGATTTTTCAAAGGGTTATGTGGTTCACCTCCCTACAATAGACCTTGGCCATCTACTCCAAAAGTGAAGATTCAAACCAAAATGCACAAAAAGGAGGACTCAAATGCTCCAATTGATTCTTCCTTTGCTCGTACGGTAGGGCTTCATTCTGCTTTCACAGAAGATGGTTCCAAAGGGTTATCTCCTATACAAACAACTAGGTTTGAAAAAGTTTTATCAAATGATCTGGCTGGTGGTTTGAGTCCTTTGTTTCCCTCATGGTGATGCTCTTCAATAGGGAAGATTGGTATTTCTTCTACTTCGACTACTTCAACGAGCTCTAGCATTAGCCTATGACCATTGTGGAAATATCTCCCCTCATATGTGGTTCCTAAATCTGCTTCATTGTTGGGAAAACCAAATTCTTCACAATGGCCTTCCATAAGTGATACAGGGTCAGATAAATCCAATGAAAAGAGTTTCCTAAATTCTGGGGTTTCCAACGTAAGTTCTGATGGCTCTTTCAAATTGTCTGAGATGAGTTTTTCAAAATCTAGAGTCTCCATTGAAAGTTCTAATGATTTTGTCGAATCAAAGGTATGCACAAATACTCAAGTGCTTCTTCCATCATTTTTTTCTATTTTGAGAGGTCACATGAGCCTGGGATGTAAAGCCTTCAAATGTGCAGAAGCATCCCATGTCCCAGAGTTTGGGGATGAAGTGTTGCAAGGAGAGAAACATTTTTCTTCTCAAGCCTTAATTTTCCATTTTCACCAATTTTGGCCATATGCTTCAGATCTGAACAGTTGGATAAAATAAAATTGGCATCCCTTACTACAAAATGCTCCAAAAAAAATTCTCACTACTCAGGGTTTTTTTATCACTACTTTTGATTCCACCAAAGATAGGGGTTCCATCTTATTTGGCCACCATTGGTCTTGGAAGTAACATTATCTTTTTCTCAAACTTTGACACTCAGCCTTCAACCCTTCATCTGAATCATTCAACATTATACTAGTCTAGGTTTGGCTTCCTAATCTTCTGCTTCAATTTTGGCTCTAGTCCTATTTCAAATCTATTGGAAATTCTTGAGGCTCTTTTTTGGCTGTAGACAAGAAAACTACAAAATTTTCCCACAATACTTTTTCTTGAATCTTAGTACATTTGGATATATCCAAGGACCTACTTGAAAATATAATTCTAAAATTTGTTGGTCATTCCTAGAATCAATTATTGGACTATGAAGGTCTTCCCTTTTGGTGCAGGGGATGCTTTGAAGCAGGTCATGTGGTTGCAACATGTCACATTAAAGATAAATCAGTTAAAAAAAACAACCATCATGGTGGAAAGATGTCCTTTCATAGCCTTATTCTCTTGGGCAGAAACCAACTGATTCTTCTGCTTCATCACCAGTTCTTTCAGCATCAAAGCATCTTCCAACAAAATTGGATGTGAAGGATGTCACCTTTCAGCAACAATAGAAAAATCCACTTCCATTTGGGCCAAATCTGCTTCATTCGTGGCTCCAAAAGAAAAATCTGGTTTGAAGTTTGACACTCTTCCACAAGGTTAGCAATCAAAATAAACATTCAGAGGATTGTGATTGGGACATTTCATCAAGTAAATCTTCAGTTTCTGAGTATTCTATGGACAATCATTGGATTCTTGTGCAGAAAAGAAATAAATCTTACTCCAAAATGTCTTCTTTTTGCTCCCTTGTTCACATTGAATTGGGTTAGTTTGGGTCCCATTATCAGGATGTTTTTGTAAGAATTTATGTATCTAATCGAGCTACAATTGGAGGTTTTCTTCCTGGTTCTTTCCTGCTGATATTCTCTTTCAAACTGGGTTTTTGTTACATACTATTTTTATATATAAAATATTATAGTGGCTCACCACTTTTGCTTAAAAAAAATCAATCTTAAACTTTAATTTTGTCATCATGGTTAAAGTAAAAGTACATACTCAATTGTGAAAAACTATAGATAATATTATGTACCAAATTTAAAAATATTATGTATGTTTGAAATCAATCTCCAAAAAGATAAGGTTAAAGGATGGAAGAAATGACAAAGTTTCCAAGTAAACAAGAAGGTAGGCTGAATGGAAAAATAGAAAGACATCATCCCAAGAAGATGGAAAAAAATGGTGGGTAGTGAAGCATGGGATAGTAGTAGAGGAATGTGGTAATGTAAGACAAGGTGAAGAAGAGGAAAAGTCCCATAAATAAAGAACCATGAGAATGCTAGAAAAGGATGAGAAGAGGACATTGCAACAAAGTATACAACAAATGTGAACTTATGTAGAACTCAAAAAGAAAGAAGAAGCATTAGCACTCCATGAAGATGACATGATAATGGAGCTTGAAGAAAGGGAAAAGAAGAAGAATGAGGTAGCAATTTGGAAGAAGCTAGAGGAGAGTACATACAATTTGGATGTTGGTACTTTTGAATGTTGGACTGAAATTATTGAAGGGAAGATTTTAAAACAAGAAAATGTAAAGGATGTGGAATCAAACTATTACATTTGAACATGAGATGATGCTTTTTGGGTTTTTAGATTAAAAATACATTGGGAGATACAAAAAGAAAAAGGAAAAAAAATGAAAATAGATTCTCGTAATGTTGTTCCCCAATATTGATTTAGTGAAAAAGACACGATGGTTCAACCATTTAAAAAAATGGTTATTGGAAGCAAGAAAGCATAATAACATAGTGGGATATGTCAATTCTACCAAGAGAGGAGAGGCGCAAGGCATTCTTGGTGTGTATGTGTGTAAAAGAGACAAAAATTGCGTAGAGGGAGAGTGGTTGCCAGTGGAAATGAGATGGTGATGGAGAAGAAACAGGTTGATCCAAGTGGTTATTGAGTGGAAATGAGTCTGCAAAGATTCCATGTTTTGGTGTGTTGGAAAAAGAGGATTGTTACCTAATTTTTGCTTATAGCTCAATTAGGTAGAGTTGGAATGTAGTTTGCAACTATAGGAGAAAAGTACATACATATTTTTGCAAAAGTTTTTCCATTACACAAAATATGCTTTCAAATGAAGTTCAGTAGTATTATGCAAATGTTTTACAATAGAAAATATTACACAATTTGCATAAAAGAATTGTTGTTTTATTCATTGTAAAAAATATGATGTCACACACAAGCCGTGGGAGTAACTGATCATACATGATGAAATGTAACACAAAGAGTAAACTATACAACTGAAGAGAAGAACATGAAAGGAAATTTGATTCGTCATTGGCTGAATGATGAATCACAAAGTTGACAGTTATGTCTTCAGCTCCAGCTCCAGCTCCTTCATTAGTTGCTCCGAAGATACCTGTAGAAATAGATTGTGTTAGACATCAAAATCAAATTTCTCCTCATTTGCATACATCAACAGATATACAATCTACTCCTATTAAACATTTGATCTAGTATGCAGATTTCACAAACATTCAGGAGTAGAAAATTCAAATCATTATTAGAAGCTTTTGGATTCATTATTTTATCTAACTAGTTTTTTCACTATATAGGTATAGGTTCATTTATCATTCAATCATTCATCTCGTTTGAAATCATAGCATGTGCAAAAAAATGGGCTCCCACAAGGATTGAGACTGGCATGTTTCCCTCTTGTTTTGAGAGGGATGAGAATGTAAAAGAATTACATTTATCAACTCTGAGCATATATCTCATCGCCTATAATGGTGAGTTGGTTGATATCACTATCATAAATGACAAAACATTTTCTCAATTGGAACCCAATAAGAGGAGGCAAACCTTAAGAAAGAAAACTATTATTAAGAAAGTCATCAGTCACAATGGTCGTGGAATAGAAGGCATTCAAAATCATGAATCAATTATTTTAAAGTTATCATTGTTATGAAAGGGTAGAATTTGCATGGTTAACAGTCTTAAAAAATGTCAAGTTCACTTTAGGAGGGGACATTGAATAATCCACATTGACCTTGAAGAACAATGAAAAGGTACAACTCATAAAGACATGCACAACAGTATTCAAATGTGCCACCATTTGAGCATCAAGTTGAACAATTAGTAAGCTATCATCAAGATAGTCATCATGCTTGAATTTTTCAAATTAATGACAGTAGGAAAAGTTCAATAACAAGCCTAGTATTGAATATGTAGTCATAGATCAACCTTGTATATGATGTAAACACAACCAACTTACCTCCAAAGCATCATCAAATAAGATTGTTAACGTTTCCTAGAAACAAAAAGAAGCCAAAAAAAGAGGTTTTATGCCATATACACTGTGTAAAGGGTCTCAACCCCAGAGAGTATGGACCTCTGTTAGAGCAACTATGAAGAAGGGTGACAATCAGGGGTACGCAAGGCTTTTGGAAAAGTAGTCATATACAAGGTATAAGACAATGAAACCTCAAAGAAGTTGAACACAAACAATGGCATGTACAATCATAAACCAAGTGTCTCATAAACCCTAAAGTGGCCAACAAAGCTTTGAGCCAAGAACAAAATTTTGATACATGCACAGTCAACTGAGAGGTGTCTCAATGAAACTTCAAAATTTTGAGCCAAAAACAAGGTTTTGGTATATGCCAATTTGACCAATATGAATCAAGCACTAGATAAATTTACCCGTAAACCTACCATAGTAGCAAAAATTCCCATGACAAGGCATGAAAAAATTCAAGAGCCTATTAAGGCAAGAACAACAGTCATTTAAAAAGGCATAGTTAGGAGTAATTTTGAATGTCTAAGGACTACACATTAGGAAATTACAACCACCATGAAAGATCTTATACTAATAATGCAATCTGTCATGGAGTTTTGTAAAAAAATATTTTCTTTTGGGAAAATAGGTCTTGATTTACAAGATGAAATTAAAAAATCATGGTTCTTGCATAAAATTAACCTACCAGTGAACTAGAGCACATTCAATCTTGCAGAGAAATCTCCAAACAATCTCAAAAAACTCTACCTCGTGGAGAAACCCTCCATTGCGGTGTAGAGAAGAGAAGAAAAGAAAACTTACCAAAGTATCATGCCTAAGAAGAGGACAATAGGAGCTTCAAAACTATAATATGGAGGCTGCAAATACAAACCCTAGCATGGAGGTTGAGAGGGGTAGAATGTCAACAAACAAGTGAAAAATGCAAATGATCCCATCGGGCTAGGTTTCTTTTTATTTTTCTTGTTGAAAATGAAGCACTAATTTGTGTCAACCCAAGAGTGGTTATTTTCCATGTTTATATAAAAAATTTATTAAGTGGCTAATACTTAGGCTTATCTTGCCTAGTTAAAAAACCTTAGATCATGGACCTTAAGCCTTTGTTTATCACAAACTTAGAGCCCTTCATCTTTTGCATGATTTAAGGGTAAGAGTAAACTATTGTAAACTAGTATTTAAAGTGATGTTCTATAAATCACCTAAATATTAGTCATATAGATGCATTGATGGAAAATGGATGACTTATACTAAAGAAAAATTATAGAGACCTCACCTTGAGTATTTCATTAACACCTATTTAGAACACCTTAGTCATGTCCTTGAATCATGCAAAAGAACAAGGAGAGTGAAGTTGAGCTGAACAGAGACTGAAGATTGGATTGATTCATGCACTTGAGATTATTGGGAGATTCTTTTTTGAAGAGAGGTCAAACTAGAGTGATTTTTGAGTTCTCTTTGGTCAAACTAATCATGAGGAAAAGTTTGAGCCTATTTTTTCTCAAATTACTTTAGTTTTGACACCTCTTTTTGAGGATTTTCATGTTTTCTCGTGGGAGAGATATTTGGGGAGATATTTTTAGAGTGTAGTTAACAATTAACTCACTATGATTCTTTGAGACTCTTTTGTATATAGGAGAAAAAGACTTAGGTTTTTTCTCAGTTCTTGCTTTCTTGCCTTCTCTTACACATTCAGAGAGGCTGAAATTTTTGTAGCTCAGAATTGTCTTTTTTTATAGTTATTATATGGTAGTAGGTTATTTTCATCTTATTTTTGGTAAAAATTCCTTCAATACAATCAAGTGTTGCCTTCTCAATTTCAAGTGTTTTGTAATATTTTGAATGATTTGATACAAAATTAATGTGTTTTATCAAAAAACCTTAAATTTTTGTCTCGTTCATCATTGCATATACACAAAAGCAATTAACCATCAAAGGTTATAAATTGTGCCTTTGTTTTATCTTACATTCTGAGTTGTGAAAACACTATTTTCCTTCAAAGGACATGTAGATCTTGCAATCCATTTTATGAATTACTTATGTGATTAAATTTCCCAAACTAAGTTGTGTGAACAGATTCATTAAAGGATAGTTGTGAGCCATTTCTGCATGTTAGTTACATTATCAATGCATCACCTCCTAGATTTAATTTTTCATTTCAAACAAGTTATCCTTCTTCCTTTTTACCATGAAAGTCAATAGTTTCTAGGAGATCAAAAGGGGAACCAACCCATAATCTAGAGATTCACCTTCATTATGAGTAACCCACAGTCTCAAAGGTGTTTCTATGTTACACATGATTGTTGAGCCTTCCAGCTCTGCATTTGGGTGTAATCCTACATTTTAACAGTTTTTGGCATGCCCGATGGGATAGTTTGAACTTTCACAGTTCAAAACTCATCATTTTATTGCTGGATTTGGTGTATACATCAGCAATTCATCCTTTGGAGGCAAGATATGCACACACACACCTAACAACTCAAGCTACAAATCTACTAGTTTCAAAAGGTCTAGTGCTAGTATGTTACAAAAATAATCTATTCACTCTATTGTCCTGCTCTTTATATGAGTATAAATATCAAATTTTCATAGTTAATATGAATATCCACCACCATACTATGAAAATGTTCTCCATGAGGCTCCTTATCAACCATACCCAAGTAGCTATAATTTTGGTTTTAGTCCAAATAACCCTGTTACAACAAGCTATCATCATACTCAAGATGCTTACCACATACCCACCTCTACCCAATCTTCCAATCAGCCTCAAAATTCTAAAATTATGGAGCTTCAAGATATGACAAACATGATTAAAGATACCTTGCTACGATTCAACAAGAAAATGGATGACATTCAGAGGGAGCAAGAGATCAATTTGCAATTGGAAGAATGTTCTTATCAAGCTTACCTCCATGAGTAGGAGTTAGCTCATGAAGCCTAACTTCATAGACAAGAATTGGAGGCACAAGGTAGACAATTTGCAAAACTTTTTGCAAAGGAGTTAGTAGCTCAAAAAAGGTAATATGAGGAGAAGCTTGCAAAATTGGAATCATAATCAATCCCTTCTCCTTCATTAGAAAAACATGTACTTAAGCAAGAAGCAAACCTATCTATTACCTTTCCAAACCCATTTTTTTGGAAAAGGCATTCCTATGTTCAATACACTATGCTTCATACAAGATGAACCTATTCTTGATCAGGTTTAGTCTACAATCCCTCAAGAGTAGCTTCTTGAAGAGCCTATTTGTCCTCTAACATCCCGAGAAACTCTACAGGTTTATCTAGTTGGTCCTATTGTATCTCCAAAGAGTTGTTATAGTGAACATAGTGAGCTAGAGCAAGAGGATATAAAGCAAGAGGTTAATAGATCAAACTTGTTACAAGAGGAAAATGAGGTTGTAGATCAAGAGAAATAGGGTATAGATCAAGAAAAGGCTGATCATTTTCAAGTTTTAACTGATTTATTTGATGAATTGCCATGTTTTGTGAGTGATGGAGAAGGTGAAACATAGATCACAACCATTTTAGCTTCAAAACAACAAGAAAGGGTTCAAATTTTGAAGTTTTGACTCCTCAACAAGGCTGCGACAAGGTAATAAATAGTCCTCTCTCACAGAAAAGAAAAATAAGATTGAGGAGGACTTATTTTGGGATGATCTTGAGTCCTTTATGTCAAACTTAGATGGAAAAAAAGATTAGGTTGAACATGTTTTTGTGAAGGAAGTAGAGGTTGAATCTCAGGATCTAGCTAATTTGTTTGATGAATTTCCTGAGTTTGTAGATGAGAATAAAGATAACACATGCATACTGACATAAATGCCTAGTTTTGAGCAGCAGAGTAATGAAACTCATCTGGTTTTAGAGTAAGATTATGAGTTAGATGAGAACATGTTTTTAGGCATCATAAAAGTTTTTTGTTCTAACATTGATGATAAGCTAGCATCATATGATCCAACAGTATGTGATCAGCCTATTCTGGTCAAAGAGGTAAGCATTCCTTCATTTCATTCATGTGAGCTAATTTTTCAAATCAAGTTGAAATTGCAAGTGACAATAGGACAACATATCCTAAAGGAGAAACCAATAGTATGAGCATAAAGTTCATCCTTTTAAGAGGACATCTAATCAAAGATTTAGCCATGAGGGGTACCAATAAGATGCAATCGGTTATCAATGCTCCTAATGATGAAGTTGCAACTATGGGACAATAGACCCAATTCACCTATTCACCCCATAACAATAGTATCTATGATTAGGTTTAGATGGTGATTGAGTTTATTTTTGTTCTTAAGATATTTTTGCAACATTATTTAGGGTATGTTCTTATGGGTCATATCTTATCAGTACTAAATCACCTTGCAAAGAATCCTTTCTTGATTAGAAGGGGAAGTTATTTCCCAATACCTATTAATGACTTTGTTTAAACACTACCACTACTAGTTAGGGTAGGGTAGGGTAGATTTTTTAGTTAATAAGTGCTCTAGGCACTTTTCTTTTCAGGTCAATTTTTTTTTCCAATAAGTGTAGATGCACTATTTGTTGGTTTTGTCCTAAATAGAGCCATGGTAGTTGTTTTCAGTTTTAGTTTTGTTGTTGTATTGTTCCTGATAGTTGAGATATGGGCAGTTTTTTGAGTGGCAAAAAAGAAAGAATGACTCCTATGCCGAATAGATATGCAAGGATCTAATCCTATTTATTTAGTAGGTAAACACCCCTAAGACATCACCAAAATGTTACCTAATTTTTTCTTATAGCTCAATTAGGTAGAGTTGGAATGTAGTTTGTAGCTAAAGGAGAAAGGTACATATAGATTTCTGCTAAAGTTTTGTCATTACACAAAAGATGCTTTCAAATGAAGTTCAGTAGTATTATGCAAATGGTTTACAACAAAAAAGATTATACAATTTGCATAAAAGGATTGTTGTTTTATTCATTGTACAAGATATGATGTCCCACAAAATTTTTGGGAGTAACGATCATACATGATGAAATGTAACAAAAAGAGTAAACTATTCAACTTCTTATACCAATAATGCAATATGTCATGGAGTTTTGTAAAAAAATATTTTCTTTTGGGAAAATAGAAGGTCTCGATATATAGGATGAAAGTACAAAATCATGGTTCTTGCATAAAAGTAACTTACCATTGAAGTGGGGCATGTTTAATCTTGTAGAGAAATCTCCAAACAATCTCAGAAAACCCTAGCTCGTGGAGAAACCCTCTATGGTAGCATAGAGAAGAGAAGAAAGGGATAATTACCAGAATATCACGCCTAAGAAGAAGACAACAAGAGCTTTGAAACTCTAATACAGAGGCTACAGATACAAATCCTAGCATCGAGGTTGAGAAGGGAAAAATGTCAACAAACAAGTGAAAAATGCAAATGATCCCGTAGGTCTAGGTTTCTTTTTTTTGTTTGTTGAAACTGAAGCCCTAATTTGTGTCGACCCAAGAGTGGATATTTTCCATGCTTATTTAAAAAATGTATTATGTGGCTAATACTTAGGCTTATCTTTCCTGGTTAAAAAACCTTAGATCATGCAACTTAAGCCTTTGTTTTTCACAACCTTAGAGCCCTTCATCTTTTGCATGATTTAAGGGTAGGAGTAAACTATTATAAACTAGTATTTAAAGTGATGTTCTATAAATCACCTAAATATTAGTCATATAGATGCATTGATGGAAAATGGATGACTTATACTGAAGTAAAATTATAGAGACCTCACCTTGAGTATTTCATTAACACCTATTTAGAACACTTTAGTCATGTCCTTGAATCATGCAAAAGAACAAGGAGAGTGAAGTTGAGTTGAACAGAGACTGAAGATTGGATTGATTCATGCACTTGAGATTATTGGGAGATTCTTTTTTGAAGAGAGGTCAAACTAGAGTGGTTTTTGAGTCCTCTTTGGTCAAACTAATCATGAGGAAAATTTTGAGCCTATTTTTGTAGAAATTACTTCAGTTTTGACCCCTCTTTTTGAAGCTTTTCATGTTTTCTCATGGGAGAGATATTTGGGGAGATATTTTTAGAGTGTAGTTAATAGCAGTTAACTCACTATGATTCTTTGAGGCTCTTTTGTATAAAGGAGAAAAATACTTAAGTTCTTGCCTTCTACACATTCAGAGAGGTTGAAAGTTTTGTAGCTCAAACTTGTTTTTTTATATAGCTATGATATAGTAGCAGGTTATTTTCATCTTATTTTTGGCAGAAATTCCTTCCATCCTTCAATACAATCAAGTGTTACCTTCTTAATTTCAGGTGTTTTGTAATATTTTGAATGACTTAATGCACTTAATGTGTTTTATAAAAAAGCCTTTAAATTTTTGTCTCATTCATCATTGCATATACACAAAATTAGTTAATCATCACAAGCTATAAATTGTGCCTTTGTTTTATCTTGCATTCTGAGTTGTGAAAACACTATTTTCCTTCAAAGGACATAGATCTTGCAAGCCATTTTATGAATTACTTATGTGATTAAATTTCCCAAACTGATTTGTGTGAAAAAATTTGTTAAAGGATAGTTTTGAGCCATTTTTGCATGTTAGTTACATTATCGGTGCATCACCTCCTAGATTTAATTTTTCATTTCAAACAAGTTATCCTTCTTCCTTTTTCCCATCAAAGTCAATAGTTTCTATGAGATCAAAAGGGGAACTGACCCATAATTTAGAGATTCACCTTCATTATGAGAAATCCATAGGCTTGAAGGTGTTTCCATGTTACATAGAATTGTTGAGCCTTCCAACTCTACATTCGGGTGCAATCCTATGTGTTAACAATTTTTGACATGCCTAGTGGGATAGTTTGAACTTTCATAGTTCAAAACTCATCTTTTTATTGTTGGTTTTGGTGTGTACATCAGTAATTTCAACCTTTGGAGGCAGGATCTACACACACCTAGCGACTCAAGGTACAAATCTACTAGTTTCAAAAGGTCTAGTGCTAGTATGTTGCAAAAATCATCTATTCACTCTATTTTCCAACTCTTTGTATGAGTAGAAATTTAAAATTTTCATAGTCAATATGAATATCCACCACCATACTATGAAAATGTTGTCCATGAGGCTCCTTATCAGCCATATCCAAGTAGCTATAATGTTGGTTTTAGTCTAAATAACCCTGCTACAACAAGCTATCAGCATACTCAAGATGCTTACCACATACCCACCTCTTCCCAATATTCCAATCAGCCTCAAAATTTTGAAATTATGGAGCTTAATAGAGAGATAGGAGTTGATATAGAGAGTAGAGAGGGAAGGAGAAAGGTGGGGAGATTAAGAGGGAGAGAGAGGGAAGGGGGAAGGTAGAGAGATTGAGAGAGTGAGGGATGGAGAGAGAGGGAAGGAGGGAGGGGGCGAGAGTAAGGTAGAGGGATAGGTGAGATAGATATAAGTAGCGAAGGAAGGTGGGAGAGGAGGAGAGAGACATAGAGAAGTAGAGAGGGAAGGAGGAAGGTAGAGAGATTGAGAGAGAGAGAAAGGGAAAGGTAGGGAGGGAGGGAGGAAATGGAGGGATTGATATGGAGGGATAAAGAGATGTGAGGTAGACAAAAGTATAGAGAGAATGAGAGAGAGGAGGAGGTAGAGGAGGAGGGAGGGAGAGGGAGAGGGAGAGGGAGAGGGAAGAGGAAGAGGAGAAGGGGGAGGGAGAGGGATGAGGAGGAGGAGGAGGGGAGGGAGGAGGGAGAGGATGGGGATAATACAATATAGGGGGTGTCAAATTTCACAAGATATCAATTAAATGATCATCAAACAATTTTCACAACAAAGGCATTTTATCTCTTCTTTTTTCAACCTTCAACTAGGTCTGCCCTAGTAGCACTCATGACCCAGTTTAAGGGAATTTTCACCCTAACTTCCCAAAGTACTTTCCAACTAAACAATTGATTTAGTTACCCCTTAAGGGCTCACACCCCATACCCAAAGATCAATAGTGACTTCTTTACACAACATGGAGTTTCAATACCTTACCCCTCCTCTAGGCTACCCAATTAGCCTTCTTTTACAAAGGAGGTCCCTCCTAAGCCACTAGTCATCACAAAAACTCATTGAAAAGTCTCTAGTTATGTATCAAAACATCAAATTACACAATTTGTTTTCAGTTTCAAGGCTTCGTCGATGTTGATCTATGAAACCCTCCATTACCATTCATAAGTACTAGGGTTTAATGAAAAACACAACTCCTGGACTTTCCCAACTGAACCAATGCCTCTAACACACCACTTATAACTTGTACACACTCAATAATCCCACACAAGAACCATACACTCAACATTTCTTCAAATCCATATTTTGATAACCCATTTTCATATAGAATTCATACAAATTTACCCTAGGGCAGCACTCCGAATCACACAACTCTCTTCTTTTACCCTCTAAGACATATAAAACACTTACCATACCATTTATTATGCCATTCCATTGAGACATAGATTGGAACAATAGATGGAATGGCAGATTACGTTATTAAATTCCCATACAGAGCTTCACTGGCTTGTGATAGACAAGTACAAAAATTTGCAAAGTTCTCCCACTAGAATTGAAGTTAGACTCTCAAAATGGATTTAAAAGAAAACTAATTCATGCCACAATAGAATCTTAAAATATTTAGATGCTTCTAACCCTTTACGGGTTCCTATAGAAGCAACAAAGTACATAAAATTAGAAAATTGTAGCAGTAAACCATTTTTTATTGCTTTGGAATCCTTCAATATTTTGTTTATCAGCATTGTTCAAGCCTTCAAGAGGCTATATCAACTTTTTCCCTTGAAAAATAACCAAAAAAACTTCCTAACTGCCTTTTAAAATTCTAAACTCTTCATATCCCCCTAAAAAAACATTTTAACAACTTTTTGCTTTATCAACATTTTGGATTTTTGGTGCAATTTTGGACCCCAAATATAAATGACTTAAAAACCTCCCTAGTTACATTAAAAATGGTCTCTTATACCTTATTAAACATAAACAAAACTTTATCACCCCCTATACTAACCTAGACTCACTCAAATTCACCTAGTTACATTTCACCACATAAAATTTTGCATTATGGTTGTAGGTGCTCCTATACCGGGGGGGAGGGAGAGGGAGGAAGAGGGAGAGGGAGAGGGAGAGGGAGGAGGAGGAGGAGGGAGAGGGAAGAGGAGGGAGAGGTTGGAGGGAAAGCGCAAGGGGAGAAGGATGTACCCAGAATATGGTTCACATAAGGTGCTCCATACCTGTGTTGTAGAGGAGAGGGAGAGGGAGGAGGATGAGGAGGAGAGGAAGAGGAGGGAGGTAGGAGGGAAAGCCAAGGAGGAGGGGAGGGAGGAGGGAGGAGGAGACCCGGAGATAGGAAGAGGAGGGAGAGGTTGGATGATGGAGAGGATTTTATTCAAGGAGAGGGCACCATTAAACGACGACGACGACGACAAAATGACAGGATTGATGGATGCTGAAAAAACAGGAAGATTGATGTGATGACGAGAGGTGATGCATTATTTGACATGACATGCATTGTCATGACCCGACATTTACATACCTGACATTATGATGATGATGGATGATGATGATGATGATGATGGCGATGATGATGCATAAAAACGATGACGATACGATGTGATGCGATGACGTCGCCATTTAAACATGATGATGGATTATTGACCCGATGTTATTATGACCATGATGATGTGACGCGGCGCATGCTAAGATGATGATGCGTGATGATGCATGATGATGATGATGATGACATTTTAAAACAGGCAGACATTTACATGGTGACAAAATGATGATGATGATGAACGATGACGGAAAACATGATGATGATGATAGCATATGACTGATGATGGATGATGATGATGATGATGATGATGATCCAGATGATGATGACCACCTGATCGCGATGATGATGATGTCATTATTATTATTATTGATGATGATCATGACATTTGCCGTGATGATATTTGACGACATTTATTTATTTACATTATTATTTTAAACATGATGATGTGATCGACGATACCTGATGATGATGATGATGATGATGATTACGTGATGATGATGATAAACGACATGATGATAAACATTGTCGGGCGATGATGCGCGATGATGATGGGATGATGATATTTTATGCGTGATGACCATGACTTCAGATGACATGCCATGAAACATGATGACGATGATGATGATGATGCTATGCCGATGGCACGATGATGATGATGATGATGCATGATGATGATGATGATGATGACATTTATATTATGCATATTGACCCGGTTTTATTTTATTTATTTTGCCTAACATGGAGACAAGACGATGATGATGATGTATTATTTAAATGATGCATGATGATGGTGCGATATTTACAACATTTATGATGATGCGATGTATTGACGATTGATGCCATTTTATTATTTTTACGCATGATTTATTATGATGATGATGATTACGATGACATTATTTATTTATGATGATGATGATGATGAGATATTTTAATGAGATGTGGAATGATGATGGCTCCAACAGATGATGATGATGATGATGATGGGAGGAGGATGAGGACATGTGATGATGATGAGGGATGATGGAGGGGGGGGGAGAAGGGTGGAGGAAGAGGAGGATGAGGATGGAGGCTTATGGAAGCGGACATGATGGAGGATGGAAGGAGGACAAGGGATGGAAGAGGAAGGGGAGGGTGAGATGTGATGATGAGGAAGGATGATGATGATTGATATGCCATTACGATGACATGACAGATGATGATTATTTTATTACATTATTTAACGCTATGATGACGCAAGATGACGATGACATTTATTTTACATTTTATTATTTTATGATTATTTATTATTTATTACATTCCATCAGTGACGCGGGGCGATGATCAGCATGATGATGATGATGAGATGATGATATGATACTTATTTATGCGACATGAAGATATTTTTACGCGACCGCCGTGGACGACGACGCCGAGGTATACATTAGGATGGAGGATGAAGGAGGACAAGGAATGGACAACAAGGAGAGGAGGGAGGGAGGAGGAAGAGGAAGGGGATTTAGGGATGGAGGGGGAAGGAGGGGGATTTAGGTGGAGGAAGAGGGGGAAGAGGGGGAGGGAGGGGAGGAGGAGGGAGGAGGAGGGAGGAGGAAGGGTGGAGGAGGAGGATAGGAGAGGAGGAGGACACAAAGGAGGAGGAGGGAGAGGAGGATGGAGGAGTGGAGGGAGAGGAGGAGAGGAGGAGGAGGAGGAAGGTGGAGGGAGGAGGGGGAGAGGAGAGAGAGGAGGAAGAGGGGGTGGAGGGGAGGAGGGAGATGGAGGAGGGAGGAGAAGGAGGAGGAGGAGGAGGGAGAGGAACAGGGTGGGGGAGAAAGTGGGAGTGGAGGGGGAGGGAGGTGGAGAGGACGGAAAGGGGTGGAGGATAGGGAGAGGATGAAGGGATGAAATGGATGGAGAGAGAGAGAGAGAGAGAGAGAGAGAGAGAGAGAGAGAGAGAGAGAGAGAGAGAGAGAGAGAGAGAGAGAGAGAGAGAGAGAGAGAGAGAGAGAGAGAGAGAGAGAGAGAGAGGAGCGAGGTGAGAGTGAGAGGGAGAGAGAGGAGGAGGGAGGGGAGGGAGAGGAAGGGAAAGGGAGAGGGAGGAGGTGGAGGAGTGAAAAGGAGATATAGATTGAGAGGGTGGAGGAGGGGGGAGGAGAGTGTGAGACCCATCTTTTGGTACCACATATTACATGACGTATGTCATGATCTGCATAGATAGTTTTGATTTTGGCTATTTTGATTTCATGGATTGCAGCCTTGACCTATTGATGTTATCATAGACATACTACACTTTTACCTATATGTTGATCCTTATTGATTTGGGTTTTACAATGCTATGTGGCTAATTATATTAATCTAATGATCTTGTTATGATTACCCTATGTGCATATGATAATGTGATTAGATGAATTTGTAGGTATCATATGTAATACAATTATGGTTTTCTTGATTTTGTTGATATGTTAACTATGCCATACAGAGAATAAATTTGATGTGCTACTTAGTTTTCACTAAATGCTTCTACATAGATATCTTGTTATGATTGCATGCTTTGTTTTAGTATGATGATGAATTAACATTTAAAATGATTCTTCATATATATAATGTTGTAATCACATGCCTTATTTTATTATGATGATGGATTAACATTTGCAGTTGAGTGCGCAGGTTAGCCATTACCAATGGATTTGACGAACACCAAGGTGACATGTGTTGTGTTGTTTCGCAATGTGTTATTTAGTGTTCTTTCAATAAGCATATTGTTTTATTGTTTAGCATCATGAATAGTGCAAGGTTGTGGTAACAATTTAAAATAACCCAAGACTTACTGTGATTTAAGATGTTATAGTTTATTTTGGAGGTGTTTTCTTGACTTAAGGTCATAGGGTTAATTCTGGGGTTAATTTTTTTAGCTTAAAGTTTAATTTAGAATCCTTAGAACCTTTTTTAAAACACTTTCCTCAAGTGATGAATATTCCAAGTTTAATGCATGTTAAGAATACTACTCATCAGTAAAGTGAGGTGTGTTCAAAAGGGGTGGCAACACTTGTCATCTACAAAATTGAACATGAGTATTTTGGGTCTTAAGGGAGTGGTATGAAATCTAACCATGCCAATTATTTCCCTATGGACAGACTGTTCTGCTATCCTAATTGAGAAGAGGAGCAAAGTCCTAGAGAGAAATAAGGGTGTTGTTGTTGTAATCCCATCACCAAATTGAAGGTTTTCTTAGGTGGGTACTACCATCTCTGTATATTAATTTTTCTAGGAATGATTGTGAACATTGATATTTAATTTCTATTATGTAAGGTTGTCTAGAAAATGAATTTTGAACATTGTTAATTTATTTTTTGTAATGTAAGATTTTTCTGGAGAATGAATGTGATTAGTTGTCATGTAAATGGATCTTCAATTCTTTTGAAGTTTCATTTTGTGTGGGGGTCCTAGAGTGGGTGAGATGTCTAAGGAAGAAAGAGTTGTTATATGGGTATGAGTACCCTGGTTGTGTAAAATTTTATCATTGGTGTGCTAAATGAAGTATGGAGGTATTGGGTGTGGAAAGGAGGTTGGAAATGGGGGGTATGGTGGTTGTGTCTTTGAAAGGAGGTTGGAAATGGAGGCCATGAGTCTTGTTACTACATTTTATATTAGAAAGGTACAGATGTGATCAATAGCTTTATTGAAATGTAATTACAATGTTGAAAAAAAATGAAAGGTGTTATTTCAGTAGGATAAACACAGATGGTAGGTGAAAGAAGTTGTAGGGAGAAGACTTGTTAGTCCTTGATATTAATTATTGTTGGTGTAGTATTCTATGTTGTGTATGTATTATTTTAAATGGGAGACTTCTCTAGAGGTCCATTGAATTTTCTACAAGGCAATTAACATTCAGATGAATGTGCTAATTTATAAACAAAACCATGCTTACAGGATAATTTTGTAATGTTACTAAGGTAGAGAATTGAACATTTTCTTATTCAAGATGCAATGTAGCATAGGCCTCTGTGATGGATTATAAGGTGTTAGCCTTTTTACATGAAAGATTGAAGACTTGTTAATCATAATCTCAAGGAAACAATAGAAAGTTGAATGAAAGAAAGAAATAGAGCATTACTATACTTGTTGTTTACTTCATAGTTATTTGTTTACTTCATAGTTATTTTGAAAATTAATGAATGAATATGTATGCTATTGAAAAGAAAAGCTAATGCTTGGAAAGGTGTAATGAATTCGACTATTCCTAGTTGTTAGTTCTCAAACTTATATGATGTTAATTTAACTTGGTTATGCATTTGTATGAAGGAACAAAAATTTTATTGATGCATGGTATACTGCTTTCAAGAAAATGAAATGCCATATTGTTACTTGAAGAAACAAAGTCATAAAACATATATATATATATTGCAGTCTGGAAATTAAAGAAAACGGTGGGGGGGTATTTACATATCCGTTGATTTAGAAAAGTTCTCATAAAACCTTGAAGTTTAAATATATAAATCATACAGGTATTGGGGAAAGGTCTTACTTAGCCTCTCAAAATGTAGAACAATAATAGAAAGGAAGAAGTGAAATGACCTTAAACATAAGAGTACAACTCTCCTCTTTAAAAGAAAACCTCAATATATATAGATATGTAAAAAGGGCCTTTTGGGTATCGACCCAAAACAAAGGACCCCAAAAAGGAAAAAAAAGAGAGAGATATTGCATTAACAGGTTGTGCCCTTTGTTGGTGTTGACCCTCTCCATTCTCTTCATGGAAAGCTGCAGCCTGAAAAATAAGTTTCAGCATGAGGTGTTAGCATATTTCCATGAAGAAAATAAAATAATAATGTAATAAAAGTTGCGACCCAAATCCTACTAGTGAACACACTTAGATTCTCATTTGTTGCATCCCTTTTTGCTATCCTCATCCTGATTCTTGAGTTAATGTGCACATTTAGGTTTTAACACATTGATTTCATATCCATTCCAGGCATACCACACTCTCTTATCACTCTTCACTAAGCCAAGGAGGGAAATGACAATGTTAGGAGAGCAATCAATAGTAAGAAGAGAAAAAAATAGAAGAAAATGAATCTCATAGCAAAGCCAACCCTTTACCCAAATCGCCTAGCTCAAACAATTTTGATCAATTAACTTTGGAATAGTCGATCTCTACAAGGATCGAACTCACCCCTGTTTTCTTCAACATCGCCCTCTTGCTCTACTACCCTGCTAAACAAAAGAATTATTGAGAGATAGTATTAGGATTATTTATTGGATCTCAAGGAAAATTAGGACACTATCAAATAATATATTATATAAGCATTAAAAGAAGCATCCACATTGACTTAGGGTTTGGGCACCCTTTTATACTACCAAATGTTTGAAACTTTGATTAAATGCTGGGAAAATAGGCTAGGAGTAGATTCATTAAAATATTAGTGTCAGAAGGATATCACAATAAAAGCTAGTAATTCAATTAATTTTGATAATGTTTTTTTTGCCACTTAATGCCATTGCCAACCATGGTGATTTTCTAACGTTAAAATCCTAACAATACTGCTAGGAGAATCATAGTAGAATTAATAAGGACATGGATATGAATATTTTAAGGAAAGATAATAAATTAGTGTTTTATTATATAAAAAAATTAGGTTTTGAAGGGACTCGAAACCCTTTACAACTTAAGGTACAAAATGTTGCCTGAGAGATACTATAGTAAAACACTAGCAGCAGCTCAAAACCCAAAACAATAGAAGAAACAAAATGTTTCTCTATAGATAAAACAGTAAGCTCTCAACAATACCCATCAGTAACAAAACGACAAAACAACAGGAAAGAAACTAAGACCCAATAGTAGAAAAACACAAAACAAACAGACAAATAAACAAATAGGACACTATTTCAAATTACTTTTAAGGTATTGGCCACCTCAAGCTCCTAGCTTCTATGCATTTCAATCATGCCCAACAACTCTTTTTTCTCAACTTCAAAGGATTTCTTCTAGTCAACAAACCCTCTAGTAGTGAGGCCTTTACCATCATCTTTCATACCTTTTTTACATTTACCTTTGGTTGAGTGTTCCTTCTCCATCATCTCATAAAAATACAGTTGGTCCTCCCTAAGCTCACTAATTTCACGAAACAGGACTTCCAAAGAGTCTGCATTATTCTTCACTGAAATGTGACAAGCATGGAGAAGCTTCTTTATATCCACATTGGTGTCCAATATCTTGGCTTCTAAACCAGTCAATCGCTCTTCACATAGAGCTTTGAATTTATGGTATGAACCCTTAAGATCCACAATTCTATCAATCAGAATATCCTAAGCTGAGCCTTTCAGAATATTCTTCAAATTCTCCTTCAAACCCCTTATTTTAATGTTTACCTTATTGAACTCCTGAAGAGTCCATTTTGCTAATTTAAAAGTGCCAGTGGCCCCTGCCCTTGACATATCAAAAAGTTCAAACATAAAGGTGGAATCATCATTGAGATAGGAAAAGTACTCAGAAAGGGGATTTACCTTTAGAGGCTCTGACTTCACATGCTTCTGCTTAGCATCCTCCTTATTCTCCCCTTCTAGATCCACATTGGTAGAGTTACGAATCGGGGAGTCATCAATTTCCACCACCTTCTCTTTAGAATTCTTCTCCTCACTAGGCACTATGGTACCCTTAGCCATATCTTTCGAGGTATGGTTCTTCAACTGGGCAATGCATTTGGAAACCCTTCTCAGCTTATCCTTTGTCTCCATTGTCAACACATTCTCCTGCATCCCCTCCTCTTTGGGCTGATTTGGGCTTATCCTCTGCCTCTGTGATGGATTATAAGGTGTTATCCTTTTTACATGAAATATTGAAGACCTGTTAATCATAATCTCAAGCAAATAATAGAAAGTTGAATGAAAGAAAGAAATAGAGCATTGTTGTACCTATTGTTTACTTCACAGTTATTTTGAAAATTAATGAATGAATATGTACGCTATTAAAAAGAAAAGATAATGCTTGGAAATGTTTAATGAATGCCACTATTCCTAGTTGTTAGTTATCAAGCTTATATGATGTTAATTTAACTCAGTTATGCATTTGTATGAAGGAACACAAAATTTATTGATGCATGGTATATTGCTTTCATGAAAATGAAATGCCATATTGTTACACAAAGAAATAAAGTCATAAAAAATGTATATATTATAGTCTAGGAATCAAAATAAAAGGGGGCAGGGGTATTTACATACGCATTGATTTAGAAAAGTTCTCATAAAACCTTGAAGTATAAATATATAAATCATACAAGTATAGGTGAAAGCTCTTACTTAGCCTCTCCAAATGTAGAACAAAAAGAGAAAGGAAGAAGTAAAACAACCTTAAACCTAAGAGTACAACTCTCCTCTTTAAAAGAAAACCTCAATATATACAGATATGTAAAAAGGGCCTTTTGGGTATTGACTCAAAACAAAGAATCTAAAAAAGGAATAAAAGAGATATTTCATTAACAAGTTGCACCCTTCGCTGGTGTCAACCCTCTCCATTCTCTTCATGGAAAGCTATAGTCTGAAAATAAGTTTCAACATGAGGTTTTAGTGTATTTCCAAGAAGAAAATAAAATAATGATGTAATAAAAGCTATGACCCAGATCTTACTATTGAATGCACTTAGGTTCTCATTTTTTGCAGCCCTTTTTGCTATCCACAACTTGAGTCTTGCGTTAATGAGCACATTTAAGTTTTAACACATCGATTTCATAACCATTCTAGGCAGGCCACACTCTCTCATTTCTCTACAACTAATCCAAGAAGGGAAGTGAGAATGTTAGGAAAGCAATCGACAACAAGAAGAGAAAAAAATAGAAGAAAACGAGTTTTTGAAGAAAATGAATCTCATAGCAAATCCAATCCTTTACCCAAATCGCCTAGCTCAAATAACTTTGATCAGTTGACTTTGGAATAGTTGAGCTCTACAAGGATCAAAATCACCCCTCTTTTCTTCACCGTCACCCTCTTGCTCTGCTTCCTTGCTAAACAAAATAATTACCAAGAGATAGTATTAGGGTTGGTTATTGGATCTCAAGGAAAATTAGGGCACTGTCAAATAGTATATTATATGAGCATTAAAAGAAGCATCCACATCAACTTAGGGTTTGTGTGCCCTTTTCTACTACCAAATGTTTGAAAACTTTGATGAAATGTTGGGGCAAATAGGATAGGAGTAGATTCATTAAAATATTAGTGTTAGAAGGATATCACAATAAAAGCTAGTAATTCGGTATATTTTGATAAAAAAAAATTCACCACTTAATACCATTGCCAACCATGGTGATTTTCTAACGTTAAAATCCCAACAATATTGCTCGGAGAATCATAGTAGAATTAATAAGGACATGGATATGAATATTTTAAGGAAAGAGGAAAAATTAGAGTTAATAACGTCAATTTTAATATTAATAAGAATCCTCATGTTTCTCTTTTAAACAAAAGCAATATAGATGAATTTAAGATTGGAAAAGTTAGTGTTAATACTAATGAGAATCCTATCTCTCATATTAATAGTGAAAATAAAATGTGTGGATGCAATAGTAATAGTGTTGTTAGTTAATTGCATCGAGGAATCTTTACAGTTTACATTAAATAGAAATATTGTAAGTTAACATTAGTAGTAATATTTAATAATTATGTGGAAACCTTACACTTACTTAATAAAATAATGTGAATAAATTATTGACAGTAAAGTTAGATTTAATATTAATATAGCGAATGTTGAATTTAAAAATTAAATTAAATTTAATGGTCACTTTTCATATTTAATGATGATAAAATTAAAACTAATATTAGATCAAAAAAGGGGAGAGAAAGTATAATAATTAAGTTAAATCTAATGATCACATTTCTTATTTAATAATGGTGAAAATTAAATCCAATTTTAACATTGGACATGTTAAAATTTAATATTGATGTTGGAAAATTCACTCTTCATATTTATTGGAAATATTGAGATAATTCAATACTAATAATGTTGAAATTTGCATTATCTGATTTACATCTTATATTAAATAGAATTATTGAGAGTGTAATAACATCATAAAAATAAAAATATTGATAAAATAAAAATAGTGATTGCTCTAATTTATTTTTATTTTCCTTGTTACATATTTAGTAGAAGCATTGAAGGTAAATTACTACGATAAAGATTAATAATATTGCCAACATAATTAAATCTAACAATAGAAAAGATAACTTAACAAATCAAAATGAATCATGGGCTTTGAGAGGATGCGATAGGATAACAACTACTTTTTGAATCATGGCAGACCGCTTGCTCCTTGGGCCACCCATGGCCATGGTCGGTCGTTAGATTTAGAATGGACATTAGTTCCACAATGAACATTATGTGGTCTATTAGCATCTAAGTAGACATCAAGGATATCCTATGGGGCATGCAGTGGGCTAGGGTCGGCTAAGGGGTCACCGTTTTGCCAGGCCAAATTGGGTCCCGTTTCATCAATCTCTACATCTTCGTCATGACAAAAAACCTATCTTTGATATTTGGGAAGATGGAAGTCTTCGATCTGAGAAGTTAACCCCTACTTTTGGTGGAGTTACCAATGGATGTAGGGCTCCATGTTGTAAGCTTACTGCACATGTTGTAGATGGGTACCAGGATTCAAATAGTCAAGCCCTAAATCTGACTTTTCATGATGTTACATGTACAAAGAAATACTGAGTTTAAGGGGTCAAATGGAAAAACCTCAAATTTTCCTTGCAATAATATTAGGGATCCCTTTAATCCATCTATTCACAAGCAACAACATAAAAAGGGCTTTTGTAAGGTATGGAGGAAAGTTTCTCATGGAAAAAATCCATCACATGTGCATGCAAAAGCCAACAAAGATAACCCTAAGCCTAAAGAAACAAAAGACGCTTCTCGACATGACATGCAAAACCCCAAATGAAAAGATGCAAAAGAATCTATCTCTCAAGCCAACATACAAAAGGAGACTAATGTTGTGCATAATGAGAAGAGTTCTAGTTCTCAATAGGGTATTTCTAAGAAACAAGGAGAAAGGGAAAAAATTATTCATAGATAGAAGAATCAGAGATACGCTAAGCGAAAGAAGCGTAGGGATATTCAAAAAAAGATTAGAAAAGAGGCATAGAAAGAGGATCTCAAAAAGGATTCTGTGAAGACCCCAAATCTGAGAATAACTCAAAAAGGAAGGTTTCTTTCTCTGATGATTTTCTTAATCCCCAATCTCAAGATCTTCGACAGAAGGCCTTGATTTGTAAGTTTTGGAACCTTTCTTTAGATTTGACAGCTCTTCAAGATTTTTTATTTTATGAATGGGAAGGGGTGTCACAAGTTTTTCATCTAGATGAAGAATCTGGTATTTTCATTATTATTTTTGATGAAAAAAGCCATAGAGATGCAATATATAAGATTAAGTCATAGATTTATTAGGGTTCTGGCTTATTCATTCAACCATGGTGCCCAAATTTTGACTCAAACATTCCTTGTTAGATTTGTTCCGTTTTGGATCTAACTGCATGGTTTACCTTTGGAGTATAGAGAGCTTAAATTGGTTGAGATTATGGGAAATTATGTTGGTATATTTCTAAAACATGACAAAAAATTCTTTACCAATCCATCCAAACCAGTTTGTGTCTGTGTTGTGGTGGATACCACCAAATAATTTCCTACTCAAATTCAAATATCTACAAGAAATGGACTGTGTGTGCAAGACTTGTTTGTGGAAAACAAGCATAATGTTTGTCTTCATTGTAATAGTGCTTGGCATAAGACCTCTGAATGTAAAGATAATACAATTCCTTCTATCTCTACCTCATATCTGAAGGATGCTTTCATTAATGAAATTGGTAATCACCATTTTGTTGTTTAGGAATCCATAAAAGGTGGTAAAAATGCTATTTCATCATCCAGCTTGTCTCATAACCTCCTTCAGAAATCCAGTTTTGAACAAGAGAAGATTAGTTACATTTCCCCTATTCTTTCACCTTGCAAGTCGGCTTCCATGTAAATACTTAAACAATGTGATAACCTGTCCAAAATTTCAATTTCAATCTTTTGACTGCTTAAAGGCTAACTTTTTTGGCTAAAAAGTGTATTTCTTTCTTAGTCAATCTAGTCTTTCTCTCCATCTTATAAAGTTTCTTTAGAATGTCAGTTGGAAGGTGTTGTAAATAATTTTATGTTTGGGTCGGGCTCTCCTAAGTCTCAGTCAGATTTAGTTAGCTGCAGTGTTGCTAGTTCAGATGTGGTTCTTGGTTGGATAGAAGAGGTTTCTAGATTTGAAGCTTTGGATTTTGTTAAGTTTGCAATTTGCTTGAACAGTGTCAATTGGAAGAGTTCATTGATTCCATTGTTGTTTCTAAAGGAGTTAACATGATTGATAAAATTGCTCAAGAAGTTGAGGAAGAAAACTTTGACTCTTCAAATTCTACAGTCTTTCCAATTGTTTCTAGTGATATCAAAAGGTGAGAGTAATCAGGGAATGGATTGTGGTGAGAGTAATCAAGGGATGGATTGTGGGAAATTAGTAGGATCTTCTCCTTGCTTGGACCACTCAAAGAATGCTTTTGGGGCTGAGCATGAGTTTGATTTCTCCTAGAATTTGTCAATCTCTCAAACACCTTTGTCTCTAACTATGGTTAAGAAGTCACCGAGTAAGTGTGGGAGGAAATCACACATTACCAAACTAAAGGAAGAAATAGACGCAGGTTTGCAGGCCACTTTGGATAGGAGTTTCATAGCTCTAGCTAATAAGAGGCCGAGGAGAGCATGCTACTCTCCTCAAGTGCAATGAGGATTATCTCTTGGAATTTCAAGGGCATTAATTCCCCTGACAAAAGAGCTTAGATAAAACATCAGTTAGATGTTTGTGGAGATGGCATTTTTACTTATCCAAGAATCCAAGTTGGTTGATGCTTCCTTTGATAGTATTGTTAAGAAGTGGTCTAAATGGAAAGCTTTCTCTTCCCCTCCAATTGGTGCTTCTGGTGGGCTTATTACCTTGTGGAATCCAAAAGCATTCACAGCTGAAGTTTAAAAAATGAGAGGAATTGGCAGTTGTTTGGAATACAAAATTTTTATGTAATGTTTAAACTCTTCAACATTTATGGGCCAACAACAACAACAGAAAAAAAAAGCACTATGGGACATGTTGACGAATGTGATGGATGACAAAATCTTGTTAGCAGGGGATTTTAATTCAATCACTTCTATTCATGAGAAAACTAGTGGTATTTCTCCTCCTTCTAAAACAATGGAGGATTTTACTTCTTTCATTCATGAAAATTCCTTAATAGATGTAATCCCGGAACAAAGCAAGTTCACATGGATGAATCAAAGAAGAGGTTTCTTGCAAATTGCAGAAAGACTAGATAGGTTCCTTGCTTCTCCAAACTGGCTAAATGAAGGTTATAAGTTATCTTCTTAAATTTTGTCCCTTACAGGCTCAAATCATTTTTCTATATCTTTGCATTTCCCCTCTGCAATTTCTTCTATGAGTAGAAAATCATCTTTTAAATTTGAAAAAATGTGGTTTCACCACCCATATTTTTTGCATCTTTTGCATCAATGGTGGATTGCTGCTCCTTTTGTAAATGGTTCTAGGATGTTTCAATTTTGTATGAATATGAAGCACATTAAACAACAAGTCAAGTGTTGGAACATTCATGTTTTCAAGAATATTTTCCATCAAAAGGAAAAAGTGTATAAGCAACTTGAAGAAGTGAATGGGCACATTATTAAGCATGGTCTTGATGCTCAAACTTACGACCTTCAATGTGCCTTACAAACTAAATGGGAAGAGTTACTTGCTATGGAGGAAGAATATTGGAGACAAAAGTCTCGTGAACTATGGCTAAGGGATGGTGATAGAAACACAAAGTATTTTCATATGTTTACACAAGTGAAGAAGGTTGCTAATTCAATCTTTTCAATTTGGGATAGCTCCTCAGGGGAAGTTCTCACAAAAGAAAGTGATATTTAGAAAGGAGTGAAATTCTTTTCTAATTTTCTCTCCGATCCTTCAATTCAAGATCAATCACTAGATGTCCAATGTCAAGAACTTTTATCTTTTGTTCCTTGTTTGATTTCGGATCATGAAAATGATATGCTGCTAAAACCATTTACACTCTCAGAACTCAAATAGGTTGTTTTCTCATTATCTCCTGATAAAGCCCTAGGCCCAGATGGGTTTACTTCTCTCTTTTTCCAGAAGTGTTGGGATTTTATTGCTCTTGATCTACTAATGGATATTGAAGAGTCAAGAAGGACTGGCTCCATGTTGAAGCATTTCAATACAATAAATATTACACTAATACCAAAATTTAAAGAACCAAAATCTTTTGCAGACTTTAGGCCAATCTCTTTGTGCGACTCAATGTATAAGATCATTACAAAAGCTATTTATCTCTAGCTTCAGCCTTTTACAACTAAAATAATCTATCTTGAGCAAGGGGGATTTGTTCTAGGTAGAGAGACAGTTGAGGGTGCTATTTTTACACATGAGGTTTTTCATTTTGTCAAAGAGCATAATAATCCATCATTCATGGTCAAACTCGGCATGATGAAAGCTTATGAAAAAGTGAATTGGAAATTTTTTATTCACGTTTTGCAAAAGTTTGGTTTTAGCCACAAATGGTGTAAGTGGATTTATTCGTGTATTTCATCTGCAAAACTCTCTGTTATTGTTAATGGGGTTTTAGCAGGGTTTTTTAGTTCAACTCAAGGTGTTCGACAAGGTGACCCATTATCTCCTTTTATTTTTATAATAATGGATGAAGCTTTGAGCAGATTGATCAAGCAAGCAAATTAGCAAGGTTTTTGGAAAGGTATTTTAATTCCCCCAACAAATATTGCAGTTGCTTATTATTTGTTTGCAAATGATACTTCCTTATTTGGGAAATATTCATTACAAGAGGAAACTTAGATGAAGTGCATTCTTGCCAATTACACCTCTATCTCTGGCCAAAAGATAAATGCAGCCAAGTCAAAGATTTTTATTTTCAATACTAGTGCTCCTCTCAAAAGAAGGATTGTGAAGATTTTGGGTTTTCAATTGGTAGAATTTCCATGTACTTATCTAGGAATTCCTTTATTTATGGACCCTAAAAAATCTACATATTGGGGAAAAATTATAGACAGTATCAAGTGTAAGATCCTCTCTTGGAAAGCAAGATGGCTTTCATTGGCGGGAAAAATCTTGTTAGTTAAATCAGTTCTTTCCTCCATTCCAAACTACTTCCTTGTTGTTTTGAAAGCTCCAAAGCTCATTGTCATTCATATTGAAAAACCGATCAGGGGTTTTCTGTGGCGTAGTAACATGGATGATCACAAAAAATTGCCTCTTATATCTTTAGATAAAGTGAGCACTGATAAGCTTAAAGGGGGGGCTGGTCTACATGATTTAATGGAAAAAAATATGGCATTTGGTGCAAAATTAGTCTGGTATATGTATTCTAGGCCACAATTGAAGTGGTGTGCTATCATGTAGGCTAAGTATTTAGATAATCAATCCTGTTGTAGAATTTTGACCATTGCAAATCCACCTAATGGTTCTACTATTTGCAACTTTATGTTAACTTATTGTGATGTAATTGTTTCATAAATTTCATGGGAGCTTCACAATGGTGAGGATGTCCACTTTTGGAAGGACTCATGAAATGACCATCCACCATTGAACTCTTTCCACGAGCTGATAGTTGCATAAACATATCTCTCTACAAATTGGGGAACTAAACTGATAAACTATGTTGATTCAATCAACATATTCATTGGTGTTGTGACATGGAAAGACTTCTCTGGATTTCCCATTCCTCCTAATGGGATTGATTTTCTACAAAAGATCTTAAGGTCTAGAGTTGTATTCCTCTCTAATAAAAATGAAAAGATCATTTAGGCCTCGTCAAGAAGTGGCCATTATTTAGTTAAGCATGGTTATGTAGCAATAACTTCTAAAGGGAAATATTTGAATAAACATAGAGCATTTTCACTTTGTTGGAACTCGATGGTGTTACCCAAAGTTGGCAACTTTTCTTGGTTGGCATTAAGACAAAATTTTGACAAGTGATAAATTAACCAAGCTAAGTATTGTAGGTCCATTCCAGTGTGTTCTTTGTGGTGAAGCTTCTAAAAATATTGATCATTTGTTGGTCTAGTACTCATATGCACAAGGTTCTTGGGAGTTTTTCAAGCATAAATTATCGTGTTATTTGGTATTGCCAAATGCACTTTGGGAGCTATTTTCTTCTTGCCCAATACTTTACAAGTCTACATTGTTTGCTTCTATTTGGAGGATTATTCCAGCAATGGTCATCTAGTCCATTTGGTGGCAGTGCAATAAGAGAATTTTAGGAATGAAAAATATTTGCTTGATTAGCTTTTAATAAAAAATGAAAAGGAAGTCTTGAAGGGTGTAAATAGTTATGTGCAAAGTCATAAATCAATTGCTTCGATCTTCACCAATTGGGATGGTCAAATTTTGCAAAACTGGAAGTATATTGTGCTTCCATTTTAAGGCAGTTTGTTGTAACTAGTCAAGAAGAAGGTGGATATAACAAAGGTTAAATGGGTACCTCCCAAACAAGATTTCAATAAACTTAACTTTGATGGTGCCTCCCGAGGTAATCCAGGTGTCTCAGGGGCAGGAATGTGCATTCAAGATTCAAATGGTGATCTTCTAGCTGCTAATTCTATTTATTTACCTAAAGGGACCAACAATTTGGATGAAGCACAAGTGATCTTGCATGGTTTTTCCTTGGCACAGTCATTTTCCATTAAAAAAATTCATGTGGAAGGAGATTCCTTATTGATTATTAACACTTGTAAGCTCCAGATTACTCCTAATTGACAACTTGAATACATACTTCAAAAATGTTTGAGATTATTCTCCTATTTTGAATCAATCATCATTTCTCATACATATGAGAAGGAAATCATCTTGCTGATCTTCTAGCAAATCTAGGGTGTGAAGGGAATGAAATTCAAATATTCAAGGATAGCAATATTAAAAATTTCCATCCATTGAGGCTATTGTTAACAATGAAAAAGGTAATTGATATTCCACACGAGGGGTGTGGATTTGCAATGTGTTTTAACATCTTTTTGGTTGGCTTAGGTATAGTTTTTTTCTAGATTGTTCCTTCCAGGTAGGCAATGCACCAATATCTATTATTCCACATCCTCAATGAGCACTTAGAAAATTTCACGGCTCCTCTTGCATGGCAGCACTCCAACAATGAAGATGGCTGTCACAAATTCATTTTTGACTTAATATTCTTCAATTTCCCTATTTTGGCAGCACACCAAAATGCTAATATTTGTCTTGATAAAATATTTTGATGATTGGTGTGGTTTGGTGGTTGTCATGTGGATAATATTCCTATTTCTCATATGGTCGATTAGGCTTAGATTAGTAAGGGTATTTTTTTGGGTTGTATATGTTTAATTTGGTTAAAATGTCTTCAAGCTTGGCTTCATGTTTTGGAAGTATGGGTCTATTAGTTCCAAATTTTTCTTGCATTTGAATATTCTGGCTATCCAGAGCCCTCATATTAGTTTTTTATATCTCATGAATGTTGGGCTTTAGTGGCTTTTCTGGCTATTTAAGAGTCATTCAAGCAAATTTGGATACCTCAAACATTGTAAATATTTTTATATACATTTATATATATGGGATTATTGTTCTTTGCCAAAAAAAAACTTAAAGAATCAAGTCTAATATTAACGATTTACAACAAAATGTTATTTTAGGTATTAGTATATTGTGAGCTGCTCTAAGCTGCCAAACAAAACAAACGATGACACAACCAAAAATGTGTAGATAGCAACATGGGATTAATGGAAATACGCTTTTGTGCATCTACAATTAAGCTTGTCATGTCATGAATTGCTTACATAGGAATGTTATCACCAAAATTAATCTTTTCTTGAAACAATCGTTCTAATTAGGTTATCATAACTACCCTTATTATGAGAAGTATCTTCCATGAGACATAGAACAATAAGTCAATTTTCAGGGGAGAGTGTCAGTACCATTCTCCCTCGTAGGTAATCAAATAATAAGATGTAACTTAATGTTTTTTTTTTTCAATGAATCGCTACTAAGGGGTAACACTCATATCGCTTTTGACTGGAGCTATGAACTAGTGAGGCCACATTCAGGGGAAATCATCCCCTCCATTCATATTCCCACCTATAGCCAGCTGACCCTGTCAGCTTCGGTGGCCGCTGATCCATTACCCTCCATATCCCTTGATTGTCACTACACCTACCTGCATTCCTACCAAGCTTCCTGTAGTACCTGGCATCATTCTTCTATCTGCTACACCTGCCTACATTCTTTCCAAGCTTCTTGTAGGACACATCATCATTCCTCCTTCCGCTTCATCTGCCTACATTCCCGCCAAGCTCCCTACAGGACCCAACATCAATCCTCTGTTTGAACACCCCCGCCAGCTCCACCCCTCCATTGTTTCTTCTAGCTTTGACCTCGCAACAGCGCCCGATCTTCATTTGTCCTCTAAGCACCATTCCATTCTCTGAACTTCGGCCAATGATTGGCACTTTCTCATCCCACCATCCACTGACGGGATTCAAACATTAGACAATAGTTTCACTACTACTTGCAAATTTTCGTCGCACTATGGGGCCATCCCTAAGATGCAACTTAATGTTATCTTTAACACTATATTTAAAAAAAAAAAGCTATATAATACTAGGATTTTAGCATGGAAAAAGGAAATGAAAAGAAATAAGAGAAAATAAATTTGGGTAAATATAGTGGGTATGAATTAGGTATCAAAGCCTAGGGTTTTCAAACACTAGGATCTTTGGACCGA
Source organism: Sequoia sempervirens (assembly GCA_007258455.2). Lineage (NCBI taxonomy): Eukaryota > Viridiplantae > Streptophyta > Pinopsida > Cupressales > Cupressaceae > Sequoia > Sequoia sempervirens. Next base: position 55,537 of record VDFB02174832.1, on the reverse strand, counting down.
TTTTGAAAAAGAAACTAATTAAAGTTAAGAATTTGTTGTTTATAAGATGCCTTGTAGACCAAGGAGAGAAGCTTTGAGAGGATCTCTTGGATGCAAGGTGCCACTAGAGTCCCATCGCATGGAGGATGTCCATTGAGAGGAGCAGCCAAAGTTGTGGCCATAGATTTTGCAGGCATTACAGAATCTGAAAGGTGTTATTGATTAGAGGCTACCACCAGTTTAGTACCGCATGTGGGGTAGTCAGAGGTTGGGGCTCTACATGTAGAGGAGCCTAAGGGCGAGAGGCATAATTCAGGATCTTGTGAGCATAGCAGGAGTCCCCTACATCATCAAGGGCCATGATTCAGGGAGTCAGAGGAGGATTCCATGCATATCCCACCACCACCTAAGGCATCGAGGGTTCTACAGAGCTCAAGAGACTAGCTCCATGAGCTACTATATTTCACAAGATCCACCAATGGAGTGGAGGAAAAGTCATGGTTACTTAGCCTTGACCGATACTTTGGGTTGTAATAGTATGGGAGCAACCTTAAGGCTAGGGTGGCCATTCATTTGTTGAGACAAACTGCTTCTACTTGGTGGCACCAGGAGGAGTGGAAGTACCACTTATCCATGGATACAATCACTTGGGATACTTTCCGAGAGCACTTCAGAGCATGCTACATCTCAGAGCATTTTTGTTAGAGGCACATCAATGAGTTCCATGACCCACAGTAGAGAGGTCTCACAGTGGCTCAATATGAGAGTCGATTCCTTGAGCTTTCGCAGTATGTGGATGATATTCAAGACAAGAAGTTTCTCGTAAACTTGTTCATCAAGGGGTTGAACCCCAACATTTCATGACCCATGCGGTTGGCCAATATTACAGACCTTAGGGTCATCATGGAGAAGGAATAAATAGCAAAGGAGGTTCATAGCAGGGCACAAGAATCTCCTGAGCGGTTTCGAAATTGTAACCAGGGCCAACATGAGCATAATGCTCGTAGACCACCTCTTCCAACAAGGGGGGGATATAGACCTACTTTTGGGACTCCTAGGCCATAACAATCATAGCGTCAATTGTAGAGGGCTAGACTACAACAAGGTGCATAGGGAGGATCTCCTAGGACATGGTAGGTACAAAACCCACGCAGAGACCAGAGGCCCCAAGGTCAGCAGATAGGTTCCCCTCGATCCCAATAGTCAATCAAAGGAGAGCATAGTGGTTTTTGGAGGATTGGATCCTCTCAGTTTGGTAGGACCCAGCTAGCACAAGGATAAATGAGGGGACCATGTTATGTATGTGGCAGTGTGGGTCATTTAGCTAGAGAGTTCCCTTAGGGTTTCATAGTAGGAGGACCTCATCCTGTAGTCTCAGAGCCGACAGTTGGAGAGGTGGGCAAGACCCATGGGGTTTTTGTGGTGGTCAAGAATTGTTAGGCTGAGCATCAATCCACCATTATCGATGCAGCAGGTATGATTGGTAGTGTATTAGTTAGTATTTTGTTTGACTTAGGAGCATCAAACTCTTTTATTTCTCGAGCTATAATTGATCGTTGTAGGCTAGTGGTGTTAAGGCAAGATGATAGGTGGGAGGTATAGTTGGTCTCAGGGGAAAAGGTGGTCATTGATTCAATAGTTCATGACTGCTAATTGGCTATTGGGACTTTTACCACCTCTGTGGACCTTCATATCACTACATTGGGATCCTATAACATAGTGTTGGGTATGGATTGGCTTGGTGCATACCAAGATAAGATTGATTGTCGACACAAGACAATTGGGTGTGTGGAATATTAGGTTAAATCAGTGATGAATTCAATGATTCATAGACCCATTTCACTTTGCATGATATCAACTATTTAGCTAAAGCAGAGCTTGAGGAGAGGATGCCAGATGTATGCCATCACCATCAGTGATAAATTTGAGGAATTGAAAAAAATGTCATTGGATGACCATCCTATTCTCAGGGAGTTTTTAGATGTGTTTCCTTTAGAGTTACTAGGGATGCCTCTCCATAGAGAGGTGGACTTCCACATAGATCTAGTTCCAAGAGCTCAGCTAGTTTTGAGGGCACCATACAGGATGAATACATAGGAGCTCAATGAGCTCAAGAATCAGTTAGAGAATATTTTAGAGAAGGGGCACATTTGACCCAATGTATCACCTTGGGGTGTACCTATCATCTTTGTTAAAAAGAAGGATGGGTCCCTTCGCCTTTGCATTGATTACAAGTAGCTGAATAAATTGACAATTAAGAACCGCTACCCATTGCCTAGAATTGATGACTTATTTGATTAGATGAGGAGAGTCAAGGTGTTCTCCAAGATTGGCTTGAAGTCTGGATACCATTAGTTGAGGATTGCAAAGGTAAACATCCACAAGACAACATTTAGGACTCGTTATGGACACTATGAGTTTATAGTGGTGCCATTTGGGTTGACGAATGCCCTTGCAATATTCATGAGTTTGATGAATGGGGTATTTTGCACCTTCTTGGTGATGCAAGAGCATCTAGGTTGTAAGAGAAATTTTGCATCACCCAAAAAATGTTGTTTCTTTTCAATAAGGGCTAAATTTGGTAGGGATACTATTTTAGTAAGTTTGCATTTATGCATAGTTGGACACAAAATCTTACACAAACCTCTAGAATGGTAAATTGAAGCCAATAGAAAAAAATCACTTCAATAACATTTTTCATTTGAGAGATACTAAAATTTTAATTTTCAAAAATCCTAGTAAAATCTTCGGGGTCAATTTTGAGGCACTTAGAGGCTCTGGATGGGCCTAAAAATTGGTGGAAAATGAAAGTGGATGGCCTTTAGGCCCTAATTTTTGGCACAAGATTTCTCGAGACCTTTCCAAAAAGGTATTATAATAAAAAATCCAATGTTTAGATCAAAAGTTATGACCCCATGAAGTTGTAATACCAAAATTAATAAAATTTCAAAATATCTTCCTGAGGAAGTTACACTTTCCAGAAGATTCTAGGGCAGTTACACCTTCCAGAAGATTCTAGGGTGGTTATACCTTCCAAATAAAGGATGTAATGGGGGACTATAGAGGGGAGGCAAGAGAAAAGTAGACGGTGGCTCTGATTTGTAGACTTGCAAATTTATGTAATCAAAAAGCCCATGTGATAGCAAATATAATGTTGTAATTTCATTTTCATTTCAATGATAATAGAAAATATTTGCTTTCCTTCTTGCATTTTGTTTGTGCAATTATCTGTTGTTTTTGTGAGTTTTATATTGTAAGGGGAGTACCCTTCATCACTTGGATAGATTCATGTTGCTATTTTTGGATGACATTCTGATTTACTCATGGTCAGTAGAAGAGCATGAGTAACATTTGAGGCAGGTTTTGTAGTGTTTGTGGCGACATCAACTTTATGCCAATTTGGATAAGTGCTAATTATTTTAGGTAGAGGTTCAGTATTTGGGACACATCATTTTAGGCGATGGAATCATGGTAGATCCATCGAAGATTAGTTCCATTATGGATTGGCCAACACCCTCTAGTGTTATAGAGGTCAAGAGTTCTATGGGTCTATCAGGTTACTACCGACATTTTGTGGAGGGTTTCTCCAAGATAGCACACCAAATTAATGCTCTACAACAGAAGGGGAAGAGGTTTGAGTGGAAGAAGTAGTGTGAGAGGGCCTTTTTCACCCTCAAGGAGTGCCTCACGAGTGCTCCCATTTTAGCAGTATCTGATTTGGCTTTGGATTTTTTGGTGTGCATAGATGCATCATTGGATGGTATTGGAGCAGTAATCATGCAAGAGGTTTGAGTGATCGAGTATGAGTTGTGAAAACTTAAGACCCATGAGCTGAATTACCCCATGCATTATTTAGAGCTTGCAGTAGTAGTACATGCACTCACGAGATGGAGACACTTTCTTCTTGGCCACCATTTTGAGCTTCATTCCAACCATAGCAGTTTGTAGTACATCTCCATGCAACCGAACTTGAATGCACGAACAAGATAGTGGATAGAGTTCTTGTGTGAGTACATCTTTGATGTACATTACACAAAGGGGAAGGAGAATGTAGTGGTAGATGCCTTGAGTAGATGACGACATGAGATGATGGCTATGACAGTGGGTACAAACTTGAGGACTCGCATTTTCTAGATTTTTCTAGTGGATGATTGGTACTGTGCGATTCAGAGGGAGTTCCAGTCTCGACGGGCCCTTAAGGGAAAGTATTTAGGTTACATAGTGTATTTTGATGGGTTATTACATCATAAATGGTGTGTTTATGTTCCTTAGATTGGAAATCTATGGACAATGATTTTGTCAAAGGAACATAGGGCTGCTTATGCGGCACATCTAGGGGTGAAGAAAAGGCACTTAGATCTTCACCAATTGTATCATTGGGTATGGATGCATTCAAACATTGCAGAGTTTGTTGCTTAATGCCTTGAGTGTCAGAGAGTCAAGGCTGAGCACCAACACCCAACAGGACTTCTTTACCCTCATAATATTCTGAAGTGGAAATGGCACACCATTTCCATGGATTTTATTGTTGGTTTACCTTTGTCATCATGTCGCCATGATTCCATTATGGTGACAGATGACAAGTTGACCAAGGTAGGTCACTTCTCTTTGGTTTAGACTACATACATAATATAGCAGTGGCGAGGGTATTCTTGGATGACATAGTCAGGTTACATGGGATTCCTCATAGGATTATATCAGATAGGGACCCAATATTCACTTCAACTTTTTAGCGAGCATTAGAGCAAACCTTGGGCACCCAACTCAATTTTAGTACTACATATCACCCAGAGATAGATGGGTAGATAGAGAGAGTTAATTAGGTATTGGAGGATATGTTACATATGCATGTGATGGATCATCATTCTATATGAGGGGAGTACCTATACCTAGATGAGTTTTCCTACAACAATAGTCATCACAGTTCCTTGGGCATGGCACCTTACCAGGAATTGTATGGCAGACCTTGTAGGACTCCTTTGAGTTGGGACAAGATTGAGGATAGGGTTGCTATTGGTCTAGAGTTGTTGTTGGATATGGAGCAACCGACAGTTCTGATCAGACAACGGTTACAAGAGGCTCAAGATCAACAAAAGATGTATATAGATGTTAAGAGGTTAGATCAGTTTTTTTTAGTGGGTGATAGGATATTCCTAAGAGTTTGACCATATAAGAGTCTAATCTACTATGGAAATTTCTCTAATCTAGCACCATAATTTGTGGGACCCTTTGAGATTTTGGAGAGGATAGGACCAATAACTTATCGTCTAGCCTTGTCACCTAGCTTGTTTCATATCCATGATTTTTTTCATGTTTCTATTTTGTGGCTTTATGTGCATGATCTATCTCATGTTTTGGATTGGGATGCCTCATAAGTGGAGTCAAACAATCAATTGGCATTGTATCCCATTCATATATTGGGTCATCGGACATTGGCCCTTCAAGGTTGAGAGTTGGACCAAGTCAAGGTCCAATGGGACACATATGACAAAGTTTCTGCTACCTTGGAGGATGCATTATAGATGAGAACTTTGTACCCTCACCTCTTTGAGGACTTCCAAGAGGAAGTCCAACCTTAGGGGGGAGGATGTGAGACCCATTTTTCGGTACCAAGGATTACATGACATATATCATGATCTGCATAGACAATTTTGATTTTGGCTATTTTGATGTCATGGATTCTAGCCTTGACCTATTGATGTTATCATAGACATAGTACACTTTTACATATATCTTGGTCCTTATTGATTCAGGTTTTGCAATGCTATGCAGCTAATTATATTAATTTAATGATTTTTTTATGATTATATTATGTGCATATGATAATGTGATTAGATGAATTTGCAGGTATCAGATGTAATACAATTAAGGTTGTCTTGATTTTGTTGAAATGTTAACTATGCTAGAAGGAGAATAAATATCATGAACTACCTATTTTTCTCTAAATGCTTCTACATATATATCTTTTCATGGTCACATGCTTTGTTTTAGTATGATGATGAATTAACATTTAAAATGCTTCTACATAGATATCATGTTGGAATAACATGCCTTGTTTCATTATGATGATGGATTAACGGTTGTAGTTGAGTGCGTAGGTTAGCCATGACCAGTGGATTTGGGGAATGCCAAAGTGACATGTGATGTGTTATTTAGTGTTCTATCAATAACCATATTGTTTTATTTTTTAGCATCATGAATAGTGAAAGGTTGTGGTAACAATTTAAAAGAACCCAAGTCTTAGTGTGATTTAAGATGTTATAGTTATGTTTGGAGGTATTTTCTTGACTTAAGGTCATAGGGTTAAGTCTTGGGGATAATTTTTTTAGCTTAAAGTTTAATTTGGAAGCCTTAGACCCCTTTTTTAAAAATGCTTTCCTCAAGTGATGAATATTCCAAGTTTAATGCATGTTAAGAAACCTACTCATCAAGAGACTGAGGTGTGTTCAAAAGGGGTGGCAACACTTGTCATCTATCAAATTGAACATGAGTATTTTGGGTCTTAAGGTAGTGGTTGTATGGAATCTAACCATGTTGATTATTGCCCTATGGATGGATTGTTCTGCAATCCTAATTGAGAAGAGGAGCAGAGGCCTTGAAAGAAAGAAGGGTGTTGTTTTTGTAATACCATCACCAAATTGAAGATTTTCTCAGGTAGGTACTCCCATCTTTGTATGTTAATTTTTTTGGGAATGATTGTGAACATTGATATTTAATTTATGTTATGTAAGGTTTTCCAAAAAATGAATTATGAACATTATTAATTTATTTTTTGTAATGTAATATTTTTCTAGAGAATGAATGTGAACTATGTTGGGGAGATGTATGTGATTAGTTGTGGCTGTTTTGGTAGGGTTCTTTTATTTAAATGGTTCTTCATGTTTCTTTTGAAGTTTCATTTTGTGTGGGAGTCCTAGAGTGGTTGAGATGTCTAGGGAAGAGAGAGCTGGTATATGGGTATGAGTACCCTGGTTGTGTAAAATTTTATCATTTGTGTGAAGTATGGATGTATTAGATGTGGAAGGGAGGTTGGAAATGGGGGGTATGGTTGCTATGTTTGTGATATGATGAAGGAAGATTAGGGTTGTAAGTTCCTAGAAAATTTTGTGCTTCCTCTCTCTCCCTGTAGATGTCTCCACTGCCCCTAATTTGGGCTCCTAAAGATGGGTCCTATGTGGAGTGTTAAGTATTGTCTAGAAGACTATGAAGTCATTTTGAATGAAGTTGTTCTCTAGTCTCTTTTTTTCTTAGTCTCCAATCCTATTAAAAATGTGCAATTTTTATGATTGTGGGTGTTGATGTTCTCCTAAGTCCCATCACCTTGGCTCATTCCCCTAGTTAAAGGGTGGGCTACTTCAGCCCTATGGATGGGAGGTGAGCTCCCATTCTTCATGGAGCAAATATTGTTGTATTTGTGAAGGTGGTACAACTAAGAAGTGGGGCTTTTATGAGGAATTTACTGTTGCATGAGTTTTGTTACTGCATTTTATAGTAGAAGGGTACATATGTGATGAATAGCTTTGTTGAAATGTAATTACAATGCTAAAGAAAAAATAAAAGTTGTTATTTCAGTAGGATAAACATGGACAGTAGATGAATAAAAATTGTATTGAGAAAACTTGTTAGTCCTTGATATTAAACCCAAGAGAGAGATAGAGTGGGAGAGGGAGAGAGGGAGAGAGGGAGAGAGAGAGAGAGAGAGAGAGAGAGAGAGAGAGAGAGAGAGAGAGATAGAGAGAGACGATGAGAGCAGAGGCAGAGAGAGGAGAGAGAGCAGGAGAGAGAGAGAGAGAGACCATAGGATATGGAGAGTAAGAGAGACTTGAGAGAGAGAGAGATAGACAGAGAGAGAGAACTAAGAGAGAGGCCTAAGGAGATGGAGAGTAAGAGAGAATTGAGAGAGAGAGAGAGAGATAAGAGAAAGAGAGAGTTATCTAGGTAGGGTGCCTAAGAGAGAGACCAAAGAGAAAGGGGGTGGGAGGGACAGAGGGGGGAGATACCTGAGAGGGTGAGAGAGGGATTGAGAGATTTTTCTAGGTAGGGTGGGAGGGATAGAGGGAGTGAGAGACCCAATAGAGATAGATTGGGAGGAATAGAGGGAGGGAAAGAGGGAGTGAGAGACTTGAGAGGGAGAGAGGGAGGAGGAGGGAGAGGGAGAGGAAGAGGGATAGGAAGAGGTGGATGGCGAGGAGGGAGAGTAGGAGGAGGAGGGAGAGGGAGAGGGAGAAGGAGGTAGACAAGAAGAGCTAGAGGAAGAGATGGAGGGAGAGGAAGATAGGTGGATAGGGAGAGAGATGGAGAGGGAAGAGGAGGAGTAGGAGGGGGAGCAAGAGGGGGAGGAGGTGGAGGGGGAGGAGGATGAGGAGGATGAGGAGGTAGAGGGAGAGGGAGAGAGACCTGAGGATATGGAGAGTAAGAGAGATGTGAGAGAGAGAGAGAGTTATCTAGGTAGGGTGCCTAAGGGAGAGACCTAAGAGAAAGGGGGTGGTAGGGATAGAGGAGGGAGAGACCTGAGAGGGTGAGAGAGGGACCAAGAGAGAGTTTTCTATGTAGCGTGAGAGGGATAGAGGGAGCAAGAGACCCAAGAGAGATAAGTGGGAGGGATAGGAGGGAAAGAGGGAGAGAGGGAGAGAGTTAGAGAGATACATGAGAGAGATGGAGATTTGAATAGAATATGTGGCATATATTTGTAATTTTGTATAAGTTTTGTTTAAGGCTACATAAAAATTCTATGGTGTGCTTGGGTGAAAACACAAAGTTGAGTCCACTTAAGGTGGAAGTTTCAAAATTAGAAAAGAAACATGAAATTGGGAAAAATGAAATGGGATCCCATTTCACTTTAGGGCTCTGAGCCAAAAATAGGATGCCATTCTTTAAAAAATGGTTGTTTTTAGAAAATCGATCGTTTTTGAAAAAATAATTATTTAAAAAAATGGGATCTCATTTTTTAAAATTTAAATTTTTGGTCAATTTTTTTCCTTGTTTTTTGGTCTGAGAAAAGGCTTGGGGACCCAAACCTAAGCTTTGGACTTGGTTTGACCTACAACTTGAAGGTCATGTCAATGTCACAAGAAAAAACTAGCATTGAGCATATGTCTAAAGACCTTTTTTGTAGAATTTTTTGATGAAATTAAAACCCATTATAGGTGAGACAGTGTAGGTTCCAAATATGTAATTTTCTTTACAATTTGATTATTTTTTCTATTTTTCAATTATTTTTTGATGAAATTGGTCCATAAACTTGAAATATCAAGATTTTTTAGTATTTTAATAACTTTTTACTAAAATATTTTTTTGGAGAACGAATTGTATAAAAGTGTACTTCAGACAATTCTTTTCAATTTGAAAAAAAATGATAAGTTTAGGTCATCTTATGTGTGATGCACACAAATATTTTTCAAAAAAAATAATATGTTCAATAAAACATTAACAAATTTTTTTTGATGACACTCTCATTGTACTGGCAAACCACTAGCAATTCAACAATCATATTACTTACTAGAGGAGAAAGATAATCTAGCAAATTTAGTTATTCCAAATGATTCACCTCCAGAAACTGCAAACAAAGATGAAGGGAAACATATGGTATAGGAGACTGCTCCATTCAATGAGCATAGATAATGATGAATATAAATTTCATGCTACAGGAAGCTACCTCAATTGATGAGGTCAACACCAAGCCAAAATAATGGTGGCAGGAAGAACTTGTTTCTATTGCAAGTCACGAAACTTTGAAAAAAAATGACAAAGCAATTACCAGAGACAAATTACTGCCTCAATTGGAAAAACACTTACCAACTCATTTCTTATTTGCACAACATAAAACAAATCACACCACTCTCAACCACACCAAGAATACCCTAGCAACCACTCTTCCTCTGCACAATTTTTGTCTCTTCTATGTACAACCACGCCAAGAATACCCTGCACCTCTCCTCTTGGCAGAACTGACATATCCCACTATGTTATTATGCTTTCTTACTTCCAATAACCATTTTTTTAACTAGTTGAACCATCATGTCTTTTTCACTAAATCGATATTGGGGAACAACATTACTAGAATCTATTTTCATTTTTTTTCCTTTTTCCTTTTGTATCTCCTCCTTCATATTTCTTTTTCATCTAAAAGCCCACAAAACATCATCTCACATTCAAATATATTATTGTAACGGTTTGATTCCACATCCTTTGCATTTTCTTGTTTTAAAATCTTTCCTTCAACAATTTCAGTCCAAGATTCAAAAGTACCAACATCCAAATTGTATGCACTCTCCTCCAACTTCTTCCAAGTTGCTACCTCATTCTTCTTCTTTTTCCTTTCTTCAGCTCCATTGGCATGTCATCTTCATGGAGTGTTAATGCTTCTGCTTTCTTATAAAGTTCTATATAAGTTCCTGCTTGTTGCATACCCTGTTGTAATGTCCTCTTCCCATCCTTTGTCAGTGTTCTCATGATTCTTTGTTTATGGTACTTGTCCTCTTCTTCACCTTGTCTTACATTACCATGTTCCTCTACTACTATCCCACACTTCACTACCCACATTTTTTTTCCATCTTCTTGGGATGATGTCTTTCTATTTTTGCACTTGGCCTACCTTCTTGTCTACTTGGAAACTTTGTCATTTTTTCCATCCTTTAACCTTATCCTTTTGGAGATTGATTTCAAACATACATAATATTTCTAAATTTGGTACATAATATTGTCTATATTTATTTGCAATTGAGTAAGTACTTTTACTTTAACCATGATGACAAAATTAAAGTTTAAGATTGATTTTTTAATGTTTGTTGGTAATAATACTTTTTATTGTTGTTTAGTTGTATTCATTTTCAACACATTGGAAGGTCTTTGAATAGATAACAAGTAGTAAAGGTGAAACAAGGAAACATACAAAGTGAAATCACATAAAATATTTATTTTCCTTGAGTTTAATAGCTAATGCTGATATTTGAAATTATATAGTTTGTGTAGGGAGTGTTAAATAAAAGGAGAGGCAATATTCCAAACATGCACAAAATATTTCACTTTGTGTAATAGTTGTAGGTTCAAATTATTTTTATTATTGTATTTTTTATAATAAACATGTAATGGTATTGGTGATGTTATTGATTTATTATTAATTTTATTTTGAGATATATATTTATTTTCCTCATCAAATCCAAATGTTCACTAAAACAATATAGGTAGCAAGTTGAAGGAAATAAATTTGGATAGTAAATATATAAATCATTTAATGCTTTTGATGCTAATTTTTTTATTAATGTTAGTTGTGAAGTTAGTACTTTGTAGGTTTCTTTTGGATTGCAAGAAATAATACAAAAATAAATGCCCAAAAATACTATAATTTAGAAGATGTCAATATCTTAGTTGGAGATGGTTGTGTATTCATGAAAACTTGAAAACAAGTTTGAAGGTCCAAGACAAACTACTTGTAAACATTACTTAACAAATATAACTACTAATTTTTTTTTGAGAGGTAAGAATATGCCCCATAAACTCTTAAGGATGGTTGGACATCTTTCAAGAGGTATTTCGTGTCTTATTTATTTATTATTTTTTCAATTAAATTAAATTAATCTTTATGTTAATATGATCTATATATATATATATATTAAAATTTAATTTAAATAATTGATTTGTTGTTAATATATGTTTTAAAAGTTAATTAAATGGTTGTATTTATTTCTCTTTAAATAGTTGTAAATGTATCTATCTTTCATCATATTATTTTGTACATGATTACCTAGTGTTTAGACTAGGTATATAAAGATCTCACAAGGGGGATCTCCATTGGGGAAGGGTCCTAGAGAGGACCTAGGGTTTATCATAGATGCAAGGTGAGTAAGGTACAAAGATACAATAGAAAGGAATTCAATTAGTTAATTTTAGTGGGAGAGAATTTAGCCAAAACATCTAATCATAGATTTAACTCAATAATATTTAGTGTCTAGAATTTAGGGTTTCTAGGGTAAATAGGGTTTAGGGTTTAGTTAAGTAGTAATGGTTTTAGTAGAGGACTTGGGAATGGTAATGGGACCCACAATAAAAATAAATGAAGATATTTAAAACATACTTGAATTGAAAAAATCACTTCAATTGAAAATAATTTGATCTTATTGATCCTAATCTTATCTAGAAGATGATTCAATTAAAAAAAAATTATAATTTATATAAAATATACATACCTTCTCTTTGAGCATAATATCTTTGCATCCTTTCTTCACATAAGTTTTGTTCCCTTTCTGCTAAATGATATCGTGCTCCCTTATTTTTCCTAGTCCTTTTATTTCTCATCTTCTTCTTTGGAAAATATGATCTCAATATTTCCTTTGTCAATTCCACATTCCAAATGTAAAGCACTCATAAAAAATATCAAAAATTGAATATTTATTTGGTTTTGATATTAAAAACACAAAAGCGGACCTTCTATGTATATAAAACTTGAATAAATGTTTAAATTACAAAAGGTCAACTAAAATTAGCCTTCGTTCAAAGGTCGGTCGCTAATTTTTTTAAATATTATTTTATTCACTGACCTTCATTTGAAGGTCCTTTAATAATGTTATTTATTTAGGTTGAAACAAGCTTCATTCAAAGGTATCTTCGAACAAAGGTAATATCTTCATTCAAAGGTACCTTCGAATGAAGGGCCTTATCAAGACACTTTTGGTGTCTGCTTCAAAATTTCTTTAGAAATTCTAGTTTTAAACCTCAGTTCGGACCTTCAAATGTAATTAAATTGATAAGATAATTTGGAAGATTGTAGTCCTCGAAACAAGCTTTCCAAAAAGTATAATTTTAATGTATTTTCATTTTATTATGTATTCAATTTTTAATTTTTACTGAACATAGTTTTTTCACTGAGCATCAAGTTCTTCGTTCTACATAGATGGAAAAATAGTAAAATATTAAAAATAATTCTGCAAAATATATGTGCTCTAGGTATTGATGTCTTGTTTCACCAAAATAAAATTGAATTTCAATGTATACACAAGTTATGCTTGACGACATACACCTATGTCCAAATTATAATTAGCCTAACTACAAAAATTAATTAAAAAATATGTAACAAAAAAATATGAAAAAATATCCATGCACTAGATTTTGATGTTACAAATCCACATTTTAAAAATTAGAATTTTATCCTTTCTAGAAATTTTTTTATGTTGGATGACATAAATGTTACTTTTTAAAAATGTTGTTTATTATAAAAAACTAGTTATTAAATTACATAGAAAGATTCACATTTTATTTCAAAATCAAAATTAAAAAAAATATTTAGAATCTGCTCACAAATCACTACAAATCACTAGTTCGCATCATCTTCAAATTCTTAACGATTTAGCTGCTATCAATGTCCATTTTGACCAAAAGTGGAACTTCTACAACTTACACAAAGATCATACTTTTAGGGTAGCCATAGAGCATATTTTATAATTTTCACCAAATGAAAATCATTCTTCATTCATAGAGCTAAGTACCCTTTTTAAATATATTTTTTCTACCTTAGCATTAATATGAGATTATTAATTTCTCATAACCTCATTCATTATCAATCTAGGTTAACTATGCTTTTAATTGTTATATTTATTTATAAGGGTTTTGAGCTTTATTATGAAATATCTTTTACCCATCCACTATACAGGCCCTTGCTGACCACATTAGTGCTTTAATCTCACATATAATTTACACTATTCATAAATTTCTAATTTTTAACCTAAAAGTGTACATTTGAGCTTTATTTTCCTATCTTTTCTTTATGCCATGAATTACTTGAGATCCTAATCTTCCGTCAAGGAGTGCACTTCAAAAACCTATCGTAGTTAATCCATCCACTAAAATGAAGTCTATTTTGATGCTCATAATTAGAATAATGATGACTATAAATCATGAGGCACATTTAAAAATTCAAGATATTTATAGTTGATCTTGCTACTTCAACCAATATTAAAAATCCTACATAGTTAGTAGATATGTTCCATGATATGTTTTCTACCAGACCATTTGGATTAGAGAATTATTAAGTGGTTATTCCAGGATTAATTCATCTATTTTGAATAGTGCTTCTACACCTAGCCCCACTATTACCATTGACTCATTAGTTATTGTTGTCACTTCTACAACCATCACTCATCTTGATAGTATGACTACCACTAATCTCATACCCTTTAACACTTATTCCTTCTTTACTTATCTACCATTGTATGGTTTTATTCTTAGCTATAAAAATACTAAGATACCCACTAGCCAAATGATGTACCACAGTCCATGATTCTTTCCTCTATCATCACTAGGCCTAAAATTACCCCACATACTCAAGCTACTTTCACATCTACTACTACATCTCATTCTTGTAGTATCCTTATCAACCTTAACTCCTCTATATTGTTATCCCGATCCATTACCTCCTCCACCCATCTTGTATCCACACTCATGCCTATACACACCATATCTAGATATCTTTATCTAAGGTCTTTTATGTGATTTATGGGAGAAATCTTGAATGAATTTATTTTGACTATATTTTTTAATGTCTAAGTTCCTCCCATTTCCATTAATTATTGGGAGCTCACATTTTAAATGTTAGTTCAACAACAAGTATTATGTATTACTATTTAAAGAGTTCACTTAAGTATTTAAACACATCAAGGAATCATTTGACCATAATAGAGTTATTAGCACATCAAGAATATTTATCTTTCTACACTAACATAACTAATTTCTACATAGAATCACACTAATCTTTATTGTAGTTCCAAGAGTTAAGTGCACCTATTCCACTACACATTTAATTTTCTAAATCAACACCAACTTATAAACATTTATCATTTTGAATTATCATCACTTTACTCAAAGTTAGTTTAGATTTTTTTTTTGCTTGTATTTATTTAATGGACCTAAATATACATATAGGAAAATTATATTTTCCTTTATAATATTAAATATAAATTATTATCACTACTTTTTTTTTTCTAATATAAACATACTTAGAATATCTATGGTCTTGGGTTTTTTCTTGTCTATTTTTTAATTAGTGTTAAATTTATATAAGCTTTTCTAATTTATAATTTTTTATTTGTTTTATACATAAAATCATTTAATTAAATTTTTTTGTATATTATAATGTAATTTAATTTGTGTTAAGGTCACTCTTGAAGGATATTGGTAATTTTTTTGGTAAATATATAAATTTTATATGGTTGATTCATAGGTTATTTATTTATTTTAACCCACCAAAGTTAGTTATGATTTAAATAATGAAAAGAATTTAACAATTGTGTCTAGAAAATTTATTAGTCTTGAAAACGTGTGGACTATATTTTGAGTTACTTTTGCTTAGGAATATAATTTTAATAAAGGATGACTCATTTTATGAGAAATTAATACATTTCAAAGAAAGAATGAAAATAAACGTGTAAAAAATCATTTCTTTCTCTCAAATTCTTCCAATAATTACTTTACAATAATGATTTATAATAAATCCAATATTTAAAGAAATATAAGTTTACCTTCAAAATAATTAACATGCAATGAAAAACTCAATATCCAAAAGACTAAATAGAGTTTACATGGATGATGATTCACTTCCCATGTTTAGTTCAAATACTCTCTTGGTTCAATTTTAATTATTTTAGCTATCCACCTATCATAGAATCAAAAGCCTTGAAATTGATTTGTTTTGACTATCGGTTGAATTCTCTACTTACATTAGAGAGGTAGAATAATGAATTGGGAAATTCAATGCAACAAAATAACTTAGCCATATAATATTCTAATAAATCATACTTATACTTCTCTTTTAATAAATTGGTTATTTTGGAAAGAAATCAATGTTGGTGTAAAATTCTTGTTTTGTGGTTTTTATTTTACCCTTGTAGGTTAATCACTTGCTTAGGTGGCAAGTTGGTTAGAGAGTTAGTTTCTTCCTAGTTACTTCATTTTCACATGGTATCA